>VWYK01073463.1:134248-174033 GCA_013399775.1 Semnornis frantzii
GGGGTCCCCCATCCTGGGCGGCTCCTCCGCCCTCCTGGGACCCCCGAAGGGTGGAGGGGTTCCCTCCATCCTCCTGCCCCAGGTCCCCACTCCGCCGAAAGCCCCCGACCCAAGGGAGGGGGCGACGGTGTGGGCAGCGGCGCTTTGCCGTCGGCCCCTCCGCCTCTGGCCTCGCCCCGGGGGCTGGGAGCGGCTGCGCGGAGCAGGTAGGGTCCCTACAGCGATCCCTCCTCGCCTCCGGGAGGTGAGGTTCGGGCAGAGCCGACGCCCGCTAAGGAAATCCCCGCTTGGCACCCTGGGGCTGCGGGAGGGCAGGCGGCTGCGCGGCCCCGGGGGAGGGCAGGCTGCTGTGCCTGGAAGGAGCGCCCGGCGCGGGGAGATACCCTGCCCGGGACGTTCCGAGCCTCAGCTGGGAAAGCAGGGATGATGGAGGGAGCGGCAGAAAGAGCCCTGGCTGCGGCGGGCCGGGCTGGCCCCATGGCAGTGCCTCCTGGGCACTGCTCTCCGCCCTCCGCAGCTCACATATCTCCGGCTCGGGAAGGGACTGGCTGCAGGCAGGGCTGCCGGCTCCTCTTCTCCAGCCCTGGCCTTTTTCTCCTGAAGAGTCAATGTGGTCGGTGTGAGCCCGCCCGAAGCAGCCTTCGTCCCTGCAGCACAAGCCAGCTGTGCTCTGCATTTTCCCAGTGAACACGAGTGGGCTGCAGGGACTGCCTGCCCATCCCCAGCTCACCACATCCAGCTCTGAACCAGCTCCCGTGCCCCTGCTCGGTACTTTGTGCAGGTGAAGATCATTGCCAGGCTGGGCATAACAAGGGAATGGGGTCTTCCTGGGCTGCCGTCCAAAGGACCGAGCACAATTCCGGTGCTGCTGACGCTTTGCCATTTAGGAAGCAGCCCTGGCCCAGAGTAAGCTCTGGCAGCCCCACCACGAGGGGCAAAAGTGAGCTCACCTAAGCAGTCTTGGGTGTTTCTCTACAAGCCTGTCTCAGGGCTGCACTGGAGACATGCCCTGAAGGACTGACCTGCCTTGGGCACACAGCAGCTGCAGCACAGGCCGGGGCAGTGTCCTGGCACCGCACAGAAATGCAGAATGGATCAACACAAATGCACATGTTCCCCAACAAGAGATTTCATCTTCCCGAGGCAAATGCTGCCAATGCCATGTTCCCCTCTGATCCAGAGAGGGGAAGAAGGCTGCAGTGCAGCAGGACGTGGTTGCCTTCTGTCTAGGAAAGGAGCACAGTGCATCAGCTGGTGCTCAGAATCGCGTTTGGCAGAGGCAGGTGTGGAGGAAAATGGACCTGAGAGCTGCCCAGACTGTCCCTGCTCTGAGCCAAGGGCCCGCTCTGTGTTCAGCAGCCTGTGCTGGCTTTGCTTTTTCTAGTTGCATGGGGGTTGAAACCAGTGAGCTCCTTCCAGCCCCTTGCTGCAGACTGTTTGATTGTCCAGCTTAGACCTGGTGAAGGTTGCCTGTGACTCAGGCACTCCATGATTCAAGTTGTTCCTCACAAAACTCTGGATGTTTTTCCTAAGATCTGGCTTAGTTCCTGGCCTTACTAATTGGGTGAGAACTTCCTGGAAGCAGGATGTTAATCTGAACCTTTTTGTTCTGTTACCAATCCAAACAATTCCTATTTTGGCCATGATGTTTCTGGGCCAGTCTGGGCCCAGGCCAAGTCTAAAATAGAAATTTACTTTTTTCCCTCCTCCTTCCACAGCTTTGCTGTTAGACTGAAATGGTAGCACAGACTGATGGAAGGTGTTTGAGGGTGGCCTCAGAGGTACACACAAAGCACCCTGGCAGGGTGAGGTGACCCTGTCTGAGTGGCACAGGGAGGTGCAGAGGTCACACAAAGCCAGCAGGGCTCTTGTTGGAGATGTGGCCAGGGTGTGACAGGGAGCTGGGGTCTCTGAGCTCTGTCTGGTCACTGGTGTGCTCTGTCACCTTAAGTCAGATGGTGTGGTGGAGCTTGGCTGTGCCACCCAAGCAGAGCATGCCGAGAGGCTCCAGCTGGGGTATCCATGTGTTCATTGCTCGGAAAGCCTTGGAGCCACTCGCTGCCAAAGTGCAGCCTCTTGCTTGGATCTATGTGTGGAGGGGCAGGGAGCATCCCCCTGAGCTTAAGATAACGTTTTAGAGTGTCCTGTAAGTCAAAGGCTGCAGGCTGAGACAAGAGTCTGCTTCCCTTCTTGGGCACAGCAGGAAGTGAAGCTGCCCTTTTTGCTTGTTCATTTGTGCAGACAGCTGCAGCTTTTACATTGCTCTTCCTCAGGGGTCACAGCTGTGGGTTAATGCATTCTCGTGGCAGCTCTGGCAGGTGAGTTGAGGCCACTTTGAGCAGTCAAGGCACCCTCAGTTAAAAAATCTGTCTGGCACATCGCAGTAGGCAAAGCTCCTGCTGGTCAGAACAAGGGCAGGTATTGGCTGGACTTTGATACGTGGAGAACAAAGATGTGTGCTAACACTAAGTAATGAGACAAGGAAGGTGAAGGCTTTCTCTCCATTATGGTTTAAAACCAAGCTAAGGCACACTGAGGTCAAAGCTGTGTTCTGTTGTCTGAGGTTTCATGGCAGGTATGGTGGCCTCAAAAGTCTGGTGAAAAGGTTGGCTCCGGAATTTGAGTCTGTTTCTGAACGAGATTGAGTGGAACCACGTTGGGTGCTGCTGTGTCTGATGCCTGAGCTGTGCCATCCCTGAAACCCTCTTGCCACCACTGCTTGCTTGCAGGGCAGCTGCCTGTTGCAGCTGGGCAGTGGCGTGAACTTCATGGACGCCGGCTTCCAGCAGAAACTGGAGGGCGAGAGGGAGCTGCTGCGCCACACCATACAGAAGGAGCTGAAGATCAAAGAGGGAGCAGAAAACCTGCGCAAAGCCACCACAGACAGAAAGAATCTTGCGCACATCGAGCATGTGCTGAAGTCTTCCAACAGGAAACTGGAGCAGCTGCACCACGAGCTGCAGGAGCTGAATGCAAGGATTGTGCTGACAGATAGGGAGGAGAGTAAGGCAGGTAGGACCTGGCTGCCACGGAAATGCTGGTCCAGGGTCTGATTCTCCCCACTGAGTGGATGCATTTTCTGATGGAGGGTACAAGCAATGGAGTTTCTTCTGTTGGTGTTTAGACAATGAAATGACCTCTGCAGGAAATAGCTGAGAAAGAGCTAGCAAAGGTGAAAGGAGGCAGCGTAAGAGGTCAGTGCAGGGGGCAGAGCAGCTGGGAGTGCTGGGCATGGGCAGTGTTTAGGAATAGGCTGTAGGGGAGATTAAAGAGAGTTTAACTCTTCAATTTGAACAGAGTTTCTAGACAGCTGAACCCCAGGTGTCTCAGGATGCAGGGGTGTGACATAGGGAGGGTGCTCATTAGGACATGATCATTGATAAGCTTAACTATTTACATCTATGGGCTTGAGTTTCACTGAAGCAGTGGTTTGTGGTCAGTTTGGTAGACCAGACCCCTTCATACCTGTTTTGTAGCCTAACCTCTTATGGAGTTCCCCATCCCTAAAGCAGTGAACTGCCACAGGAAAAGATGGTTGCTGACATCTGATTGCATTGTGTGTGCAGATGGATCTGCATCCCCAGATCCTTGTCCCTGGGTGAGAAACCCAGACCCCATGACGAGGAAGATTGAAGCTCTGAAAAAGCAGCTGCATGTTGAAATGAAAGTGAAGCAAGGGGCTGAGAACGTGATCCAGATGTACTCAGCATCCAAGGTAAGCAGGAAGATTTCCTGGACCCAGATTTGTATCTGAAGTCCATCCACAAAAGCTCCCATGGGAAATGGGGTGGTGGAAGTGGTGTCTGCAGAGAAAATGCTCCAGGCCTGGGAAGGCAGTGAGGGCAGGGCTGGAGAGACACTTGGTCACTGATTGAGGAAAGAGAGTTAAAAAGGCACTGGTGCTGCTCTGCTGTCCCTGGTTTGTTTGGGGCAGAGCACAGCACCTGAGGGCTCTGGATATCAGAACGATTTTCATTTAAAAGTCAGACAGTAACAAAAAAAATAATCCAATGTTCTTGTGACGCTTAATCCAGCCAGAGCAGCAGTGCAGAGGGTTGTGGCGGTTTGCTCAGAACCTCTGCTCAGCAGCACTGCAGCTGTGACTCGGTCTCAGTGGCTGCAAGGTCTGGCATTAACTGGACGTGTCCTTGACCTGTCCTTTCCCTCACAGACGGAAATGATGATCTCCAAGTCCTTGCTCCTCAGCACTCCCTCCATTTCCTAACTGCTTACCCATGCCATCTCCGAATCATTACTGACCCTCCTTGCAGGCTCTTCCTCATCCTTCACCACTGCCCAGCTGTAACAGGGTGGTAACTCTCTGGTTGCTTTGTGGCAGGAGAGGAAGCTGCTGGCTGCAGCTCAGCAGGTGCTGCAGGACAGCAAGACCAAGATGGAAATCATCCGCATGCACATCGGGAGGGTATCTCAGTCAGCAGGGCTGGAGGATGTGGCAGACCCAGCAGGTGAGAGGCTGGGGGGAGCTGATACAGCCCAGAATGGCTGCAGCCAAAGCCCTCGGGTCCACCACACTCAGTTTCCATCCTCCCCACGCTGTGTCTCCCCCATGCCCAGTGAGAACTGGAACCATCAGTGCTGCGGAGCTGCGCCTGGAGGAGCTGCGGCACCACCTGCACATTGAGGCTGCCGTGGCTGAGGGGGCAAAAAATGTGCTGAAGATCCTGGGAGGGCATCGGGTGCAGGACCGCAAGTGTCTGGCTGAGGTAAGCACTTAGTCAGGCCCTCTTGGCAGGGTGGTTTCATCTCTCACTGCTGGGCATCTAGCACAAACGAGCAGGGTCAGCCAAGAGCCCCTGCTTGTGGGCAGCTCCTGTCTCTGAGCGCACACCAGGAGCCCTTTCACTTCCAGGGATAATGTTCCATGTTCAGTCAGGAGCACCAGCAGTGACACTGATGAGGTGGTCAGGAGCTCTGGGAGGATGCTCCCTTCTGTTGGCTTATCAGTAAGGGGGTAGCTACTCTGCTCTCGAGCTGACTTCAGTAGCTCATGAAGGGCTGGGGCTGTGCCCTGAGGAGCTTTGCCTGTTTTACTCCACACTGCTAGGCTCAGGGTCGTCTGCAGGAATCCTCTCAGAAGATTGACCTGCTACGCTTGGCTCTGGAGCATCAGCTGAGTGAGCTTCCTCCTGAGCACCCGAAGAGAACCCTCATCAAGCAGGAGCTGGTGAACGCATCCTCCCTGGGAGCTCAGCATGGCACCATCCACCCTGCTTCAGTCATCAAACCCACAGCTCTCACAGGTGGGCAAAAGCTGCACGGCTGCTTGCTGCCAGCAGCACCGAGGGCCAGAGGGAGCAAAGGTTGTGCGGGCACTGGATTTTCTGAGGATTTGAACGGATGTCTTTTAGCCCAGCTGGAGCTTCTGCTCACAGGGCTTTGCAGTCTGTTAATCTAGGGTAGATCTGAGATGTGAACTGAGTAAACCATGAAGCTGGGAAGTCCTGCTGGGGCCAAGCTGACGCTTTAGCTTCATTTTCTCTTTCATGAATGATGTTCCTTGCTCTTCCTAAAATTCCTCAGGAACACTGGAAGTGAGGCTGATGGGGTGTCAGGATCTGCTGGAGAAGGTCCCGGGGCGCTCCCGGGTGGCCGGGTCCTCTCCCGTCTGTGGCAGCCCAGCTGACCTGAGGTCCTTCTCCCGAGCACGAGTGGGTCTGGGCGTCCCTGGCCGCAGCATCACAGGGAAGTACCTACGGAGTGAGGAGCCATGCAGTGAGTGTGGGCTCCCTTGAGAGGCTGTGAGTGCTCTATGGGGTTGTGGGGGCTTCTCACCAGGGTGCTGCACCTGTGACCAGAAGCCTGCTCCCTGCAGTACCTGCTCCTGCCAGCACTCCTGCGGAGTGCCTCTGCCTGGGGCGTTTGCCTCCAGCACCAGAGAGTTCCTTTGGGAGCAGATCTTAATCCCTGTGTTCTCCTTTGTCCAGATGAGGTCCTTGCTGTGCTCAAAGTGGACAGTAAGGTGGTTGGCCAAACAAACTGGGGACCAGTTAATAACCAGGCATGGGACCAGAGCTTTGTCATTGAGCTGGACCGGGTGAGTCTTGCCCAGGTTCCCTGTGCTGTTTGTTTTTCCATGTCACCTTACCCCATGTGCTGCCCTTCTCCTCTGCCCCACTTTGCACTGCTGTGTCCCCTTTGTCCTTTTTGTGTCAGCTGTCTTAGCCTTCCCCTGAAGGCAGCGCATTCCTGGCAGGGATTCAGCCTGAGCAGCATCTGTTGTCCTTCCTCCTGCTCTGAGCAGCTCATCAGCAAAATGGCTCTCTCAGGGGGGTTGGAAGTCGGGGGGCCAGGACAACCATACTCAAGGGTCTGCAGCTAAGATGTGAAAGCAGAGAGAGCAGGGGACCAGGATTAAATCAGTTCCTTGTGCACAATGTAGGTTAATGCTGCCTTTCCTAGCAGGTTTGTGTGCCCTTGGCAGAGCTCAGGGCAGGCTCTAATGTTTCTGCTTTTCTTGTTCTCCCCACCCCTGTGCCACCAGTCTCGTGAGCTGGAGATTGCTGTGTACTGGCGGGACTGGAGGGAGCTCTGCGGGGTGAAGTTCCTGCGGCTGGACGATTTCCTGGACAACGAGCGGCATGGGCTGTGCCTGGCGCTGGAGCCCCAGGGGCTGCTCTTTGCAGAGGTATGCAGCAGCTGCACTCCCTCGGCAGGGGTTGCTGCGGCCTGCCCTGCCAGCAGCCCTTCAGCCCTGGCTATGAGCAGGAGCAAGAGTCGCGGTGTAAGGAGTGGCACCCAAAGTCCTTTTGCATTGGTGTCGCCCAGCAGCAAGGACCAGGCTGGTGTCACAGTTCTGCAGGTGCCCCAGCCCCAGTGGCTCTCGGCTGCTCTGTGATCACCTGGGAGCCTGCTGGGGTTTGTTTGCTCTCTGTGAGCCATGGTGCAGCTAACAGCAGTCTGACATCAGCCCTTAGAGGCCAGGGCACCTTCTGCTCTCTGCTGTTACGAGGATCCTGACCTCAGGCTACCAACGTTCACCTCCTCTCCCCTTGCTTGGCTTTTGTGGTTTGGTTTTGTGGGGGTCGTTTTTGGGCTTTTTATTTTGCACTTGTGTGCCATGGACTACTACTTCCTCCCCCCCCCCACCCCCAGCCCCAAATGTCTGTGTTCTTCATGCATGGCTTTTACAAAGCAGTTTAATTTTGTTTGGGATATGAATTGATCTTAGTTCTGCATTCCAGGTAGCAGAAAATTCTGACATCTAAACCCACAGTTGAAGCAAGAGGTGTTTAGAGAGTGAAGCTAGGTCAGTGCGGTCTGGAGCCTACCACAGTGACTCCTGATCAACAGGCAGATCCAGACAGGGTTTTGATGAGAGGACAGAGGTGTGGATGTGTGAGAGAGGAATCCTGGCACAGCTCCTCTGTTTCCCTGGCAGGTGATGTTCTGCAACCCTGTCATCGAGAGGAAGCCGAAGCTGCGACGTCAGAAGTGCATCTTCCCCAAGCAGAAAGGTGAGTGCAGGAGGGCTGCCGGGCAGGGCTGGCACAACAGGCTGGTGAGCACTCCTGGCCCTTAATCAGCGAGACATTAACATGCTTGCTAATTGCAGTGCCTGGTCAGTCACAGACTGCAGGCAGCCGGGCTCACTGTGGTGTCCACGGGGATGTTGCTGAGGTGCTTCCAGTCACAGTTACTCTGAGGAAGATCTAATTAGTGCTATGTAACAGCTTAGCCAGAGCCAGGGCTTGAGCTCTACTGCTGTAACCAGCAGTGCTGTTACTGGTGACCACACATTGGAAGGATTTCTGGAAAGCTGAATTCCAGAAGACACCAACAGGCTGCAGCCTGCCAGGTGGTCAGAGCTGGGAGCTCAGGTGAGCAGCTCAAGGGCTGCAGTGACTTCCAGGCTTTCATTTCTGCCTGTGAAGTCTTTCTTGTGAAGCTGAGGAAGGTAAGACTGTATGTGCTGAGCACTCATGGCAGTGGGAACTAATGAGATTTTATAGTCTTCAGGAAGCAGTAAAAATAATGGAAGCATCCAGAATGTTTTACTTTTGTTAAGGCATTTTCAGAAGCTCTCTGTTCCAGGCTGCAGGGGTAGAGGCAGTGTTGAAAGTGAGGAGAGTCTGTCTGCAGCTAAAATCTGTCTGAATGATTTTATGTGATGTCTACTTGAGCCCAGCTGTGCTGTCCTGTGCAGCTGGGCTCAGTGGAGCTGGGGGTCTCTTTTGTTGTCATCATTATTCATCTGTCCACCCTGAAAGAAGCCCATTCTGCCCAGGGTGGGGACGCCAGAGGGGGCTTCTGAGTAACTCAGAGCAGTTTGGGTGGTGGAGCCTCAGGGGTGCTCTGACCCCGACTCTTGCAGGGAAGGAATTTCTCCGAGCTCCTCAGATGAACATCAACGTGGCTGCCTGGGGTCGCCTGATGATGAGCTTCCTCCCTCCGTGCAGCTCCATCAGCAGCCTGAGCCCCCCCCTGCAGGACCCCAGCCACGCAGACTTCCCCACAGCTGCCCCACAGAGCCCTGCCGAGCCTGTGTCCAAAGGCAGCAGGTAAGGCAGGAGCTGAGCCTGGCTGGGGGCACCGCAGTGAGGGCAGATCCTCAAAATCTTGCTTGCACCTGCTCAAGTGTGGAAGGCTGCTCCCGAGAACTGTCTCAAGGAACTGAGCTGAGGGGTCTGAGGACAGCCAAGGCTGCCAGAGACCAGGGCGGCTGTGTGGTAGCACGCAATGCCGTGCCTAGCTCTGGGCTCCCTTTGTGCCCACTTCAGAGCTGCTGCCCTCACAAGTAGTGTGCCCCAGAGCCAGGGCACCCTCAGCACCTGGCTTCTCGTCTGCGGCAAGGTCTGTGGCCATATAAGTGATGATAAGGGAAGCCTGTGATAGAACAGCAACAAAAGAGTTGTTTTATACACAGCACAAGATGTGCAGCAGGGGGGAAGAGAATGGCCCCCGCTGAGTGTCCTCACCAGGGTGTCACTGGGCTGTGTGCAAGGTCAGTGTGGCTACCGTGGCTGCACTCCTCTGCCAGGCTGTCTGCAGCCCAGACACCAGCACCACACAGCACTCAGAAGGTCCACAGCCAAGCTTTTAAATGTGATGTAGAAGAAAACTTGCCCAAAATATCTTTTTTTAAATGTCTGGAATCAGTTTTTAGAGGAGTGCCTCAGGAAGAGGCTCTTCTGCTGTGGTCCACAGAGCCTAGCAAAGAACCCAGAAGCAGCTACAGTGGTGCTGTTGAAATCAGGAGTTCTTTTAAATCCCTGCTCACAGGCTTAGTTCCTCATGGGCCTTTGTTAATTTTGCAGTGTCAGAGAGCGCCTCTGGGATGTGAGGTCAAGCAGCAGCCTCCCAGCTCCTCTTCTTCTGTTTTGGGGGTTGCATGTCCTGCCCATGCTTCACAGACCTGTGGTGTCAGGCAGGGTGCAGGGCTGGGTTCTGCTCCTGCGGCAGGGGGATGCTGAGGTGCCTGTGTGCAGTGTCCTGCCCTGAGGCAATCTCCAATCTTCTCTTACAACTGCAGTGACTTCCCTGTGGCCAAGCTGCGGCTTGCTGAGGAGAGCCCAGCCAAGCCCCTGCAGCTTTTCCTGATGGGCAGCTCCAAGGGGTCCCTGCTGTCGCCCGTGGACTCTCCGGTAATCACCTGGGCTCAGAGGAGTCTCTGGGGGTTGGTGTCACTGAAGGGCTGGGAGCCCAGGGCAAGAGTCCAAGGAAAGCAGGGCAGGAGGCTCGGCAGGCTTGTAGGACCAGGTGCAATTCCTTGTCTTCAAAGAAGCTGGGTAAACCCAAGAGCAGCTCAGCTTTTGGACAGGAAGGAGCAGGAAAGTCGTGAGCAGCAGAATGGCTGAGGAGCTGTGTTCTGCCACATCCTACCCTGCTCATTTGGCTTTGCACACAGAGGAAGCTGCATTCCTCAAACACTGTGACTCAGTCTGGGACAGGAGATGTCTTTTTTACCTAGGGAGGAGAGGTTTTATCCTAGACTTTCCAAAGTGTTTATTGTAAAAGGCTTGGCTCCATCAGAAATGATCCATGGGAATGGCTTAGTGTGACCACAGACACTGCTTCTCTCCAAGCAGAGCTGATGACCAACAGTAAGAATTTGTCTGTAGTTGTGCTGGGTCATAACAGAGGTGAAAATGTGGATGTGGATGTTCAGGTTGAGACTTGGTGATTCCAGAGAGTGTAACCCTGTCATCTTTCTGCTCCTATTGTCTGAAGAGGCTGCAAGTTGAGAAGTCTTCCAGCTCTGCTGTAAGAGAATGCCAAATGCCAGCATCTCCAAGGTAACTGTGGACTCCCTGGACTGCCTTGGCTGGCAGGTTAGAGAGGCACTGGGCTGGCACTGTGGGGCATGCAGCCTGAAGCTTTGCTGCAGGTGTGCTTTGGGCTCTCTGCAGTAGACTCCTGGTGCTGAGTGCAGGCAACTCCATGAGAGATCTGCTCTGAGCTTGTGCAGATACCTGCTGGGCCTTATCTGCTGATTAACCCCAGCACTGCAGCATGAGAGGCAACTCCAGCAGCCACCTAACTGCCTTCTTGTGTGCTCCCTGGAGTCTGAGCTTTCTGTTGTGGCACATTCAGATGTGTCTGCATCTCAGTGCACCTCTGAAGCACTTCTGGCACCTGCACACTTCTGCTGTTCTTGCAGACCAGGTGCAGGCTCTCACTGCAGGCAGGGAGCTGCCAGCAGTCTGCGGCACTTGTGTGGACACAGCTTGTGTGTAACAGGGAGACACAGCAGTAAATACACCAAAAGAAACAAATGACTGTTGTTGAACAAATCCTGACCAAACAAGCACAAATGGCCTGAAGAGCATCAGCACTTTGAAGGGATCCAACCTTCAGGCCTCAGAGGGCTGAGGAGGGAGTGGAATCCTTCCTGGGCCGGTGCTCTGCTCTTCGTTTCACTCACTGAGAGGGTGTGGAGAGTGCTGCCGTTTGAAGGTGATCCTGGACTGCAGCTCTGCGGGTGTGAGCTGGCTGGGCTTGCACATTCTCTCCCAGCAATTCTGCAGCCAGAGTTTCCTTGGTAACAGCCTGTGGCTGACACAACATCCCACAGCATCTCTTTATTCAGCTACTTCTGTCCAGCAACAGCTTCTGTCTCCTGTCTCAGTGTTTCAGTTCCAGTCCCTGTGTGAGAACTTCTCCTTGTGCCCTTGTCCTGCTGCACTTGGTGCACAAGGGCACAGCTGAGAGCAGTGCAGATGAAACTGAATTGGACTGCTCCACACATGGGGATGAAGGGGAACCAACACTGATATGGGGAGTAACAGCAAGAGTGAGCCCAGGAGAGCCAGAGGCATTGCTGCTGTCACCAGTACAGACAGAAGGCAACATGCTGCCACTGGGAGCAATTTCCTCCCCTTATGTTACCTGCTCCTTTGTGTGGCAGAACTCAGACAGCCTGAGTTTGCAGGATTCCAGCTTAGGCAAGGAGTGGCTGGCACAGCTCTTTGCTTTCTTGCCCACCCCACTTCGTTTCCTATTCTTGCATTTCCTGGGTGCTGTCTCAGCAGTCCTTCTTTCTTTGTCTGCAGGAAGAGGCCAGTCCGGCTCGAAGACTTCCACTGCATTGCTGTGCTGGGACGTGGCCACTTTGGGAAGGTAGTGTGGAAGGCTCTGTGCTGTGGAGCAGGGCCAGCAGGGCTGTGCCTGTGAAGTTGGGCCTGGGTAGAAATCTTGCAGCACAGAAGAGATTCGTGGCCATGCAGATGCCCAAAGCAGAGCCAGCACAGCCAGACACTGCTGGCTGGATAACTGTGGTGAATAGGCAGAACCCCAGAGCTCTGGCTTCCAAGCCTGGAGAAGACCACGCTGGTGTGTGCGTGGTCATTCCTGAACCACATCAGCACCATTCCTCTCATGGCCGTGGTGATCAGCAATGCTGTGACTCCATCCCCCAAACCATGTGTAGCTGCCTCGGGCCAGCTGTGATGCTGCTGTTCGTGAAGGGAATGCAGCTGAGCCTGGCAGCCTCTGGGCTGCTGCAGCACAAAATCATAGGAGAAAGTGCTCAGGTTTGGGAGTTGCTTGAGCGGAGTGTGGAGAACGCCTGGAGTGGGCAAGAACAGTTTGTGTCCCAGGGAGTCAAACAGAGGCAGTAACAGGCTTGCTCAGAGTGCAGCTTCTCTGCTGTCTTTCAGGTACTGCTGGCCCAGTACAAGGCAACTGGGAAGCTGTTTGCTATCAAAGCCTTAAAGAAAAAGGACATCATCAGGAGAGATGAAATGGAGAGGTGAGCTTCATTCAGAGCTGCTGCCAGAGGCTGCATTGCACACCTGTGACCACATCTCAGTGGGCATCCTGTGAGTTGCTCATGGCACCAGGCAGTTTAAACGAAGCCTTGAGCCTTGGGCAACTCAAGCCAGGAACAAGGAACTTTCTAGCAGTACTGCTTTCTAGCTTCTGCTGCAGTAACAGCTGGAGAGCACTCTAGAGCCCAAGGTCTGGAAGCAGCCAGGGAATACTGTTTGGCCCTCACCTTCTCTCTCTCTCCAGCTCAAGATGTGGAGGCTCTCTCTGTCCTTCTGAGCTGAGAGAGCCAGGCTTTTCTGCCACCTTTTGGCACTGATGGTTTCCTCCTTTGAACCCTTGCAGCCTGAACTGTGAGAAGCGAATATTCGAAGTGGTGAACTCTTCTGATCATCCCTTCCTGGTGACCATGTTTGCCTGCTTCCAGACGCCCACCCACGCCTGCTTTGTGATGGAATACACCCCGGGGGGGGACCTCATGATGCGCATACACGAAGACGTCTTCCCAGAGCACGTGGCACAGTGAGTTGGCATCAGCCCAGCTCCCAGGCACCACTAACTTTTACCTTGCTTATCACTTGTGCTGCCTGAGAACTCTTTCTCTCTTCCAGGTTTTATGCAGCCTGTGTAGTCTTGGGGCTCCAGTTCTTGCATGAGAAGAAAATCATTTACAGGTAATGCAGCTGAGAATCAGGGCTCAAGCTCCACAGCCTGGAAGTCTCCTCCTGCAGCTCTGCCTGGGGCTCTTTTCCTGCTGGGATTTCTCACCTCTCTTTGCTTTCCCCACATGTTGCTGCCAGCATCTTCATTGTGGGCACAGCACAGGAAGCCAGCTCAAAGCTCTCCCCCTGCCATGCAGGTGCTGGGTCCTCTGTGCCATGCCAGTGTGCTTTGGGGACACCTCTCAGTCCCTGCTTGCTTCTTTGCTATGGCAGCAAAGCAGTCAGTCACGCTGCTGTGGGATGCTCTTTTCCAGATGGATAAGCCCCACTCAGCTGCAAGCTGCTTTGAGAGCCTTTCGTGCAGAGGAAAGTAGCAACAAATTAAGGGGAAATCTTCCAAGTAACACAGGAGTTAACCCAGGCTCTAGGTCTTACTCTCTGTTAGCATCTGAGTTCTGCCGCTTGCAAAAAGAAATGCTGGGTGCCAGTCCTCAGCCTTCACTCACCATTTTCTGCCTTCGTTTGCCTGCAGGGACCTGAAGCTGGATAATCTCCTTCTAGATGCTGAAGGATTTGTGAAGATCGCAGATTTTGGACTGTGCAAGGAAGGTGAGCAGCTGAGGTTCAACCATCAGAATCTATTGGAGATCCACAGAGATACTGAGGTGGCTGCCTGTAACCTGTGTTTACCTCCTCTCACAAACCAGACCAGAGAACCCCCAAAAAAGCAAACCACAAAACCCCCTCCCCTGCCTGGCCATGGTCAGCTTGGGAGGAGCACTTTGTCCCTTGGCCTTCAGGAGTTCACAATCTGCTGTTTTGTTAAGCCAGGCTGCAAGGTACTACAGTGTGTACAAAAGGAGCAAGGGCACCTGCAGCAGGTCCCTGTGGCCCTGCCCTCTGTGTTTCTTATCTGCAGCTGTTAGGGGCCTCACATTCTGTCCTTCCCTACTGGCATCAGTGAGTTCTGATGAGAACCTCTGCCCAGCTAACAGCAATGAGTGCTGATGTCAAGGGATAAAGCACAGCTTGCAGAAGTGAGGCTGCAGGAGAACCATGGGCTGGACTTTACAAAAGCCTTCTCCTCCTCCAGGAATAGGTTTTGGGGACCACACGAACACCTTTTGCGGCACCCCCGAGTTCCTGGCTCCAGAAGTGCTGACAGACATCTCCTACACTCGGGCTGTGGACTGGTGGGGACTGGGGGTGCTTATTTATGAGATGCTCGTGGGAGAGGTAAGGCCACACCCTAAAAGGCTCTTCCTGAGCACTCCTGGTGCCAGTGATGCCCAGCCACCCAAGAGAAAATTACCTGCTGAGTGTAGCCAGCTGTCTGAAGCCACTCACACACTGTGCCCACCCAATGCCCATTACTGCACACAGCTGCCTGCCACCCATCCCTGTCAGCAGTGAGGAGCAGCTGCTGTGTGGGTTGGACAATGAAAGGCTGCAATTGCAGGCACCGTTCCCTGGAGATGACGAGGAGGAAGTCTTCGACAGCATTGTCAACGACGAGGTGCGGTACCCGCGGTTCCTCTCCGCCGAGGCTCTCTCCATCGCCCGCAAGGTAACGGCTCCAAGGGGCTCTGGGAGCCTAGGGAAGGGGCAGCTGCTGTGAGGGGAGCCAGAGGGACTCTGAGGAGCTGTAGGGTCTGTGTGTGCCTGGAGCTGCCCCCACAGATGAAGGGAACATTTCAAACCTAAACCTGCTGTGCTGGTTTGAGGCTAACTGGAATATTTTAATAGAGAAAATTATACTACAGGCTGTGAAAGGAAAACAGTGATGATGTCTGCTTCACTCATAGGCTTGCTGTGATGTTTAAGTACTCAAAGATGAATGTCTCTGGGGCACAGCATCTTGGGCGGTCTAGCTTCTGGCTTCCCCTCTCTGCTGAGTAACCTCACTAACCACTTTTCTTCTAACCCTCCTGGCCTATCCTCCAAACTCACCTTGTGTGTAAGGCAAACGCTGGGGTAAAGTATAGGGGTGGGGAAAAGGTGGAAGGGTGGTTGGGAGCCCCTCCTGGGGACTCTGATTTCTGGGAGGGGAGTTGTGTTTCTGTATTAACTTGTCTATGTCTGTAACTGTTCCTGTCTGTTGTGTATATCTCTGCTTGTACATTGTGCTGGGCTGTAAAGAGAGCTTCAGTCCTTAACTTCCAGCTGGCTGAGTCTAGTCTGGGGGATTTTCATAGGGCAGGGCAGGGAACTCCCAAACCATCACACCTGCTTTTGCTGCTCTATTGCCAGCATGCCCAAGCAGGCTCCTTATTTCTGCTGCTGATGAGTCTGATCTGGGGAGGAGTTGGTTCAGGGCAGGAGTGTCAGAGCCACTGAGTGGAGATGGCTCAGGTGTGGGATGTGACCCAGGAGCCACAGTTAACTGAGCTGCTTCCTGCACTTTCTAGCAGGTACCTCACCGATGCTGGCAGTTTGTCTGCAAGGAGCTGAGTCTGAGCTGTCACCAGCAGGTCATGACCTTGCTGCAGAATGAGAATGAGAAGATTCTGAGGGCTCAGTCCAGCTGCTCAGGGCTTTCTCTGGGACGTTTCTGTCCGTCCTTGTTCCAGTTGTTTCACTCTGAACTGATCTTTCCTGCAGCTTCTTTGCAAGTGTCCAGAACGCAGGCTGGGAGCAGGGGAAAGAGATGCAGAAGAGATCAAAGTTCAGCCCTTTTTTAAGGTGGGAACTCACTTTATCCTGCTCCCTCATCTGTTGTGTTTGAGCTGAGAGCAATTTGCTCTCTGCTGGCCTCGAGGCACATTTCTGTCGGCTGTCATTGAGATCTTAGTGGCAGTTTCTGTCACACCTCACTGCTGTGCTCAGGAATGTGCTCAATTCATGTCTAAGAAGTGTCTCCCTCTCTGTGTTCTGGGATTTGCAAGCTGACAGAGCCAGTTCCTTGCTCCTGATGGTGCTGCTATGTGCACAAACAAACCTGCATCCCTCTCTAAATCAGCCCACAGCAAAGAGCATGGTGATGGCAGCAATTGCCATGCAGCCTGGCTGGTGATCCTCAAGAGAAACTGCTTTGGGCCTGGGGGTCTCTCTGTTCCAGGCAAAGTTGTTGCCATTCCACCTGGCCATCACCCACCTGCCAGAGATGATCAGCCCTACAGAACCTGGATGTCAGCAGTTTGCTGGGAAGTCCAAGGCTCAGCTCTAGTTTTGTCCCTCTCCAGCACAGTTTGAGCTGTAGCTTTGTGTTCTAAGAACAGCCTGAGGCTGTGCACGTTCTCCATGCCCTGCAGACTGTGCTGTTGGTCTGGGGCCTTCTGTCAATTCTCTCTCTCCCCTAATTAGTAGAAATGAGACAGCTGCAAGCATGTGGAAGGAGGCTGCAGCCCTCCCTCTCCATAGCAGTCTGGTCTGTTGCCCTGTAGGGAATTGCCTGGGACGCTTTGCTTGCCCGTGCCCTGAAGCCTCCCTTCGTGCCCACTCTGAGAGATCCAACTGACATCAGCAACTTTGACGAGGAGTTCACATCCCAGCAGCCCCTCCTCACCCCCTTGGAGCAGGCTGCTCTGCTGACCCGCAGGGAGCAGGCTGCCTTCAAGGACTTTGACTTCGTGTCCAGCCACCTGTCAGATGCTTGATCCCGGCCTGTGAGAGCCACCAACAGACTGCTACCACCTTGCAAAGGAGGTGAGGACTTGGCATGGGCAATGGAAAAGTCAACAGGATTGGGAGCTGGCAGTGCTGCTGGCCCTGGGGTGAGGGTGCCCTGTGGGCTGAGTTCACCCCTGTGGCCTCCCAGCCCCATGGCTTGGAGGGCTGTTCCCTGTCAGTCACCTTCCAGGAGCAGTGTTGGGCCAGAGGTGCCTGCTGCTGCCACTCAGCAGCGATAGAAAACTGGGAATTAAGCTGGATTTAACTTAATGGAATCAAATGATGTCACTGCAGAGAGCCAGTGACCAGCCTGGCTTTTTAATGTCCTGTAAGGGCAGGAGATGGCTACAGCTTTCCTGCCTCTAGGACATGCAGCATTCCCCCTGCAAGGACGTTCTGCCCATTTCCACTCCTGACTCTGTGTGTGCCAGAGAAAGGTGAACCTTAACACAACCAATGATTTTAATACAACCCATCCCAGCTGCTGTTTTTAATGACACAGAGCAGGCACAGCTTTGCCCCTGCTCTTTTTTGGAAAATAAAGGAACTTCAGCTTTTCACCTCCTTTGTGTTTGCTGAGTGTTTCAGATCAGGGCTGACCACACTCTGCTCAACAGGCAGGGTTTTGTCCTTCTCTTTTAGTGTCCACAGTGATGGTTTCTTCCTTCTCACTCAAGCTGTCTGTGTACAGACTGCAGGCTGTCATCAGCTGACCCCCCACAAAGGGCTGCAGTCAAGGAGTCTCTCCACAGGTTTATCAGTGGCTGTATCCCGGGTCTTCTGAGGGACAGCTAAGGAATGATTTGGGACAGTGGAAAAGTCCTGAGCTAAAGGTTATCTCAGTTGGCTGGTAACAGCTCCTGTAACTGTCCCTGCTAACAGGCAACTTCAATTCATGTTGCCTTTGTTGAGCAAAGAAGTGAAGCATCGCACTGAGGACAAGGTGGGAGGTATAGCTCTGACCCCTCGAGTTTGTCTTCCAAGGGTTGGGCAGAGGCAAAACCAGAGTCTGGATTCCAGGAGAGGCACACAAGACCAAAACAGGCACAGACAACCTTTGAGAGTTCAGAGCAAGCAAAGGCTGCAATTGGCCATCTTGGTGCATTTCACAAAGAATCCTCAGGCTGCAGCTCCTGCTGGCAAACCTTTGACTGGTACCTGAAGAAGCAGTGACTGCTGCAGCAGCAAGACCACACTGACAGTGTGGGGGTCCTCTCTGGGTGGCGGAGAACAGTTCCTGGCTGCCTCACATCCCTCTGGCAGGAATTTCTGCCTTGAGCAAACCAGAGTGGACACAGGTTACAAACTCTGGAGCTGGTCCAAAAGGGATCCTTCTGTTTTCAGAGTGGCTTGGGCCTATCCTCCTGAGCCTGTGCCTGTGCTGTCCTGTCAGCAGAGCTCAGCAACCTCAAACCCTGAGTGCACCCTGCCAGCATGCCAGCTGTGCTCCTGAGCTGGTGTTCACTCCAAAGCCAAAGCACTCAAGGCACTACATCTTATCTAAGGTGTGTTTGGTGCTGTTTGGTTTATTTTTGGTTTTGTTTTATAAACAGCAAAGGGTCAGGACTAAAATCTTCCCCACAGCCTTTTCTGTTCTTAAAGCTAAACTTGGTCATCCCAATCTTTGAGTTCCTCATGGAAGCATGCAGCATGGCCTTTTATTAGCACAGGAACAAGTGAGCTTGCTGCTGTCCTGGAGAGCTACCAGCACCCCTCATAGCAGTGCAATGAGCAGGACCTAGAACCTGTCCTCCTGCGTGCAGCTTCCAGTTCTTTCATGCCAACCTTACTGGCATGTGAGGCAGCAGTGGCATTGCCCTCAGTGCTGCCCAGGCTAGGCAAGAAGTGCCCAGCTCTGCTCCTGCCTCTGTCCACGCAAGGGCCTGAGCTTGAAGTTACCTGCAGAAACCATTCAGGGCAGGCAGTGTCTGAAGTGTGACCCTCACTGACATGGACCGAACCAGTCTGAACTGTCAGTGCCAGTGGCTGAAAGAAGCTGCCAGCAGGCTGCTCAGGGCTGATCACCCCCACAGCTGAACTGGTGCCCTCCAGCTTTTTCTCAAGCACCTGAACACTACCGAACCTTAAAGCTTTGTGAAAAGCAGAGTTGGGGCACATAGTCACATTGAAATTGGGTTTTGACTGTCCAGATATTTACTCCAGTATCTCTGTGATGTGTCCAGGAGCACTGACCAAGGCACTGTGGTTCCCAGGAGAGCTGTGCTGAAGGGCGGGCACAGGAATGGATTCTGGCTCTGTCGTAGCAGCTGTTCCCCAGCAGCAAAAGCAGAGGAACTCTTGTGACTAGACAGGCTGGGCCCCTCTGGCCAAGTAGATTTGCTCCCATGTGGTAAGGTGGCAGGAACAGAAGAACCTCCAGAGGTTGAGGACCACCCCTTGGTCAAAGGGGTTCTCCAGCCCTGAGTGCTGCAGGTAGGAGATGCGATGGTGGGACAGGAACTCCCAGCTGGTGGTGTTGCAGGAGATCAGGTAGAGCTGTGAGACCAGCAGCAGCAGGACAACAGTGCTTAATGTGACTATCAGGAGGAAGGAAATGAGGAGCAGAGCATTGTGCTTCAGCCAGTTCCAGGACCACTCAAAGTTGAGGCCTGACCTTTGAATTCAAAGAGCAACACAGCTGTGGTCAGAGAGCTGCTGCAGAGGTCAAGCAAACCCAGCAGCACCTCTGTGTCTGACTAAACAGCTCCTAGCCAGGTACTACAGAGAGCTAAGGTACTCTAAACTCTCAAGAGACAGCGATTTATAATCTAAGAAGTTTAAAAGTTACTGGTTCCTGACCCTCCTCTTCAGTTAACCCCCTCCAGAGCAGGCTGCAGCTGAGACCCTGCTGGAGTTCCCAGGACTTGGACTGAAACGGAGCTCAGACTGCAGTAGCTGAAACAAAGCAGTCAGCAGCTAGCAGCTGTACTGCTGATGCTGCTAACTGGAGCTGCAACCAAAGAAGACCAATGAAAGCCAAACTATCAGATCCAAGTATTGATCAGCTGTGCTGCCCCTCAGGGGGCTCCAAGGAGCTGATCTCTAGGATGCAAAGGGAGGTGAAGCCAGTCCAGCTACTGCTGGACTGCATCACCCCCTCAGCAGTGCTTTAGGAGCAGCAGAGCTTCTGACAATCTCAGAGGTCAAAGTGCCACTCCAGGCCTTACCAGGCAACCTGCCCCCCCCAGAGCAGCACCATGAGCTGCACGCTCAGGTAGACAATGAAGAGGGGATGATTCCTCTCTCCCACGCAGTTCTCAAGCCAGGGGCAGTGATGGTCGTAGCGCCGCACGCAGTGCTGGCACAGCTGGCAGTGCCGCGCTCGCATTGGCTGCTGCAAAACACAGACAAAAAGCCTCCTAGCCATGGGCCACTGCCGCTCAGCTCCCTGCCTGGCAGAGAGAGCATCGTGCATCATCCTCCCCTGCAGCAGCACTGCCCTAAACATGTCCTGTCTTTAGATAACAGCACAACACAGAGGAGGTGCGGAGGGGGACTGCGCTTCCCTGGGTGTGGATCCAGAGGAGACTCCATCTCAGCTCCCACACTGCTGCAACTCCCACCTGTGCCACCTGCCTGCTGGGAGTCCAGTGTGCCAAGCAGGGAGCTGGGGCACATCAGCCAATGCAGGAAAGCAGGAGCAGAGTGTGAGGGGGGAAGCCAGGACCACAGCTACTGAAGAGCAGGGACGGGGTCTGGGGACTGCAGGGAAGGAAGTGTCTCTACTCTGCCAACTCAAGACCCTTGTCCAGGAAAGCAGCTTGAGTGCCAGGAGATGCCAGCCATGGCAGAGAAGAGCACTGCTTCCAAGGACCTGTTCCCTGAAGCCTCTATGTGTTTTCCCAGCTTTTCCTGCTGGCGTCTCCTGCTAGATGTTCCTCAGGAGCTGATGGAAGCTGGGACAGCACCGGATCTTATTGAGCTGCTAAGGGTTGCCCCAAGACAGGCACCACTGGCTTCAGGCCAGCTCCCCTAAGAGCTAATGTCATTGCTCTCATTTCTCCTCCATGCTGCCTTTCACAACTCAGACTGATGTTTTATCAGTTTTAAGCCTCCAATCAAGCCCACAGCTATCAGTACTTCTTGTATGTCACATTC
Organism: Semnornis frantzii; assembly: GCA_013399775.1. NCBI lineage: Eukaryota > Metazoa > Chordata > Aves > Piciformes > Ramphastidae > Semnornis > Semnornis frantzii. The sequence goes on from VWYK01073463.1 coordinate 154,843, forward strand.
AACTGTTTCTCTGTCTATGAACATAGCCCTTCTGCCAGTACTGCAAGGCCTGACTCTCATGACACCAGAAGTACAGGATCCTGTTTTCCCATGGCAAAAGATCTTTGTTTCTGTGAGCCAGGAGGAACTTGGTTCAGCCTTGTAAAACTGGCACATGTGCCAGCATCCATCACTGCTTGCACCTTGAGCTACAGTTTGCTTGGCTCACTTTGCCATCCAGGGCTGCATCTGCATTCAGGTGCCAGTTGTATTTACTTCGGGAGTTTTGCAGCAGGAGGCAACCTGTGACATTAACCAGGTTGGAGTGAATGATCTTGGAGGTCTCTTCCCACCTGGTTGATTCTATGATTCTAGGTGTGCCATGCCTCCAGACCACTGGGCAGCAATGGTAGAGCGGAGAAACACCAGTGACATCAGCTGAACAAAGATGCTGCCAGCAAATGCAAGGTTACAAATGTCTTATCCCATCCTCTTCCAGCCCCAAGAGTGCCCACCTTCAGCAGGCAGTAGCCGCAGCGCTGTGTCGGGATGTCTGGGATGCCACTTGGAACCTGGGGCAGCACCACGCCCTGTGCTTCGTGCTTGCCTGCCTGCAAAACAGGAGAGAGGGTGACCAGGGGGCCTGGGGTCTGCTGTCCCGGCAGGGCTGAGCTCTGTACTTAACAGGCAGTGCAGGTTCTCTGTCAGCTTAAACAACAGAATCCCTCAGCGTTCCTGCTGTGGAGCTGCAGGCAGCTGAGGAGCAGGAGGAGCCAGCAGGCTCTGGCAGTAACCACCAGAAGAATGTTTGCACAGAAGTCCTTGTGGACAAGATCCCACAGCAATCCCAGTGCCAGGCCTCGGGCCAACAGCCAAGGTCAGACTCCACCGATGTCCCCTTAGGACCTGCAGTGCCACTCATTCATAGCAACCCACCCACAGCCCTCCTGCAACAGTGATGATGCCTGGAACGGTAGGGATGAGCCTGGAGAAACTGTGCCTGAAACTCTGCACCTCCACTGACTTCCCTCTGCTGGTCTGTGTGCTTGTCCTGAGGGGCAGCGACTCCACCAACAGCGGCACAAAGCAAAGCTGCAGGCAGCACTTTCTTCCACTCTTGCCAGTCCGTTTTGGGTTTGTACCCTCATACCACTTAGCAGTGGTTGGCCTAACCAGGTCACGTTCACCGCTCATGGGGTACTGCAGCTTCTGATGCAAGCGGGCACAGAGCACTTGCAGCAGGAGCATGCAGCTGCAGCCTGCCCGGCCTGGCCTCCCACGCCCTGGCTGCTTCCCTCGTGCCAAGCCAAACAGAAAGTGTTTGAGATCCTTCCTATCTGGCAGTGGGAAAAGGACCTCACCCCCTGCTCCCATCTCGGCAATACCTCCGCTCCCTCAGGCTTAACGAAACCCGGATCCATAAGAGACACCCTGAGGTACAGCAGGACCGAGCACAAAACCAGCAGGACGAAGGTCAGCGGCTGCAGCAGCTCCCCGCGCTCCTCCTGCCTCCGCAGCTCTGAAAGGGACAGAAAAGAGAGCAGCGGCTCCTTGGGCAGCGTTCGGGACTCCTGGCTTCAGCCCAGCGCCCCGCACCTACGGGAGGGGGCCGAGGGGAAAGCGGCCAGAGGGGTGCGGAGAGAAGGGGAGAAGCTGCTAAGGGAAGAAGGTGCTGAGCGCCCACAGCCCCGCTCCGCCCCTGGCCCCCCGCCGGCGGCACCGCCTCACCGGTGCGGTGGAGGAGGAGCCCCAGCGCCAGGGCCCCGCTCAGCGCCGCGTGCGCCACTCGCACCCAGCCCCCGCTCGGGCCCATGGCGGCGGCGGCTGCNCGCACTTGCAGGGGCCAATCGGCTGCAGCCCGCGGCGCTCCCCTAGCCCTCACGGCTAGGGGGGTTGCCCTTCGCCCCCGGGCTGTTCCCAGCTGAACGGCGCCTCCCTGCAGCCCCTCGCCCGCTTGCGCTCCCGGCTCTGCACGGCCCTTGGCCACCGTCCGGCTCCCATTGCAGCGCTGTGGGGACAACAGAGCTAGGCCCTCGGGAGCAGCATCGCCGCTGAGGCAGCTCCGGACCCGACGCTGCGCCGAGCGCAGTGCGGGCGGCAGAAGGGGCTGGCTCGCAGGCCAGGCTCAGGGTCTGGACTAGCTCCAGTGGCCCCAGGCTATTTCAGCTGCCAGTTTCCATCCCCTAAGGAGAAATGCAGAGGCTGCGCCTGGCTGAGCGCGTTCGGACGGCCCCGCTCGAGGGCGGGGGGAGGCTACCGGGCGGGGTGGGCTGTTACCGGCGGTTTGCAGCCGAGTGCCTGCGTGCGAGCAGGGCCAGCAGCAGAGTGGAGCAGGCACCTCTCGAGAATGGCCTCAGTGGAAATCAAACACCTAAATGCAGCCGAATTGCAGACTACATGTAGTTTTATCTCCTGCTAACGATAAAAAAAAGCCCAGGTGAGTAGCTCAGATGCGTGCAGATGCACCTGCAGCACCCCGTTAGAGGAGGTGAAGTTCACCTCGGGCTTCTAGGAGTTCTGAAATCAGCTTTCTCTGTAAGCCTTCTGGCTTTAGCACAGCTGTATCTTAATGCATTTGTCTCCTTTCCTGGCAAAAAAAAATGTGAAGAAAAATAACAGTTTTTTGCAAATTTATCCTCCAGGACATGAGAACTAGCAGATTCCTTGGTATGGTTTGGCCACAAACAGGGGGTTCTGGAGGACTTCAAGTCGCTGTGAGCCAGAGGCCAGCTGCTGATTCCTGGTAAGCACCTGGCTGCACACAGGATGCTTCTAGGGTTTACCTGGGACAGCTGGGCTGAAGTGTTAATAAAAGCTGTAGTCTAAATTTCCAACAACCAGTGAAGGGCTTGCTTTCTTTTTGGCTTTGTTGTTTATTTGTTACTTCTAGGTAAGCATAGAGGCTGCAGAACCCCCGGACACTTCCTGGCCTGCACTAGCGCTTACCAAACCTCACAGGGTCATGTGCGAGTTGGGCCTGCTGCGCTGCCTGCTTTAAACAGGCCGCAAACAGCTGCCGCCTGCGCTGGCCCCGGGAGAGGCCCGGAGCTGCCCACTCTGTTGGCCATGGCCGCACCACAGCCCCGCTCCGCCAGCGCCGGGACAGCAGCGGCGCGCCGGGGGCAGGGCAGGGGCGAGGCTGAAGGGCAGCTCAGAGGGGGCACGCGCGGCTCAGCCAATCAGGGACCTGCGCTGCTGCGGGGACGCCCCCTGGAGCGCTGCCCCGCCTCCTCTTCGCCCCGCCCTCCTGGCGCCTATTTAAGGACGGGCGGGGCCGCTTCCCACACACCACACCTTGGGCCTCAGCGCAGAGTGGCGGGCACGGGAAGGTGGTGAGGGGCAGGCGGCACTGGGTGCTCTGTCAGCCGCGGAACGTGGATGAGATTCCTGGAGAGGGCCCTGCTATGCTGTGCATGCTTCTGGGTCTCAGCTTCACTCTGCTGCCTGAAGCAGCACATCCAGCAACCCTAGACAGGAGGCAGTTTGAGAAGACTCGGCCCAGATGGGGAGGTGCTGGTCCCTGTTTGTGCCTGGTGGGGTCCTGGGCCCTGCCCCGTGGGCCGCTTCCTGTTAAAGTGTGGAAGCAGCAGCCCCGGGGGTTTGTCCAGCCGCAGTGGCTGCAGGTGCAATGGGGGCAGCACCCGGGATGCATGATCCAGAGCTGTGGGGAGAGGTCACAGCTTAGGATGTGGAGTGCAAGCTGCAGATTTGTTACCAGGTTCAGTCAGATACCGTTCTGAAGTTTTTTCCCCTCTCGTGGTTTCACAGCAATCTTTCCTTCCTCCATGCCTCTTCTCTGCTGACAAACAGGATTGTCGCCCTTGGAGCAAGAGGAGAAGCCACTGAACTGCATCACCAACACGTGGCAGGTCCTCTGTTTGTAATGAAACACAGCACACGGCCCAGCAGTGTACCTAGAGAAACCACATCTGCAGACCAAGGGAGGAAGAGGCTGTTTAGCACTGGGTTTAATACACAGCAGGTATCCAATGGATACAACAGAAAAGTTAATTCATTGAGAGTTGTAAGGAAGCAACAATTGTGCATTGTTGGCTTTTTTGCTTAGTTTCAACGTGTGCAAACACTTGAACCAGGCCTCTTGCCATCAGGGGGTGAATGGGCAGACTAAAAGCAGAGGCTTGCTCTTTCTAACTGGGGTTATTCTCTTCAAGCAAAACCAGGAAACTCCTATTCAGTTACCTTAGAAACTTTTTAAGGAAGGAAAGCATTAAAGAGAGACCAGGTGACAATGCCAGGGACCAAAGGCAGAAGAGTCTCAGTCAGCAGGGAATCTCCTCATTCCTTCTCCAAGAGTTGTCTTCTCATCCAGACCCACAGTGCTTTTCACCAGCTCCTGGCTGCCATTACCCTCTCTCTGCTGCACACCAATGGCTGTCACGGAGACCAGATATTTCCTTTCCAGTCTTTCTTCCTCCAACACCTGAGCTGTGGCAGACTCCTCCCTACACAGCCTCCAGAAAGTGCCCTTCCTATGGAGCAGTGCCTGAACACTGCCCCTGCAGCTGCTCTGGAACTGCTAATTAATTGCTGCCTTCAAGTGAGGAGAGGCTCACAGCTCCAAGACTTCTCTTCCCACTCATCTTTTGCAGAGAGGAGTGACTGCATCAGAAACTCAGCCATGGTGACAGGCTGGATGAGAGTCAGTGCTGAACAGAATTCCAGGCAGGAGGTAGGTGCAGTGTGGCAGAAGCAGAGGGGACAGAGGAATTATCTGCAGGGTTACTAATTGCTACAAAGAGCAGTGCTGGACTTCCTTGGCTTGCTTTGGATGAAGGCTGCTGCTGCTGCTAAGTGTTAAGCATCAGGTCAATAACTGACAACCGTTCTAAGCAGTTCCTCCCACAGTTCTTGTGAACTGGAAGCACTTGTGGAGAGCTTGGTGAGGGTGGATGGTTACAGCATGGCACAGGTTTTGGTACAGTTTGGGGTACCATGGTCCAGCTTGCAGCAGGTGAGACAAGTAACAGCTGAACTTTTGGGGACACTGGTTTGAAAAAACCCAAACCCTCAGAGTCTTGAGGGTGATGGGAACAAGACATCAGATGTCCACAACCCTGGATCTGGCTGTGCCAAAATCTTAGGGTAAAGCCTGATTATTTGAGTCTGGTTACGGTGTGGGGCTGATCCTAGCCAAGATGGGAGCTGCTGAGCTCCTGCAGTCTCCCCAACCTGGCAGCTGCATTCTGTGGACATTTTGATAGGTCTCACATCTGCAACATGTCCCTTTGCTCCCAACTTGCCAACACAGTCAGAGTCCTGAGTGGTCTTTTTCACCTGATTCAATATTTTAGTGCAGGAGCTGTCACTGTATGGGCATTAGGAAGGAAGCTGAGGGGGTAGCACCATCACCTGGAGCAGCTTCTGAGGGACAGCAGCACTCAATGGAACATTAAAGGAGCAGAGCCTGGCTCACAGAGGCTGTCTGGCAACAGCTGCAGCCTGTCTTAGCTTAGCAAATGTAGTACAGAAAACAGACCTAGACATCAGTTTCCCTGTCTCAGAGCTTACAGGCACACAAATTATTGGGGAACAGTAATAAGAGAGCAAAATACATTTCAGTCTCAAAGGACTGCAAAAAAAGTATAATTCATCAAGTTTTGCAAACTGTATGAAAACAATCCAAAAGTGACACAAAAATATATATGTTTGGAAAATACTCAAAGAAAAAGGTACAGATCTGACAACAGGGACACACAGGACCAATGGTTAAAAGGGAAGAGACATCAATGACACAGTTGTGACAGGAGCAACCAGGGCAGCTGTGTTGTCGTTTAAAGTGTCAGTCTGTAGACAAGCTAAGCAGGGAGGACACCAGCTCTGAGCTGCAGGACAGCCTGAGGGCAGCTCTGCAGCAGCACCTCCTTGGGGCAGTAAGGAGCACCTTGTGCTGCTGCCAGACATTGGAGCTTCCCTGAGTCCCTTCCCGGGCAGCCTTTGGGAACTGCAGGACTGTGGCAAGCAGAGGGCTCTGAGGATGGACTGCACTGTGGGCTGAGCGTCTGGCTGGGAGGCAAAGCTTGGCCTTTGCCTTCCAGAGCCTTTCGAGGTCTCAAGTCTGACAGGTGGAGAGACCTCAGTGAGCCCTGAGGCTCTGCTCAGCCACAGCAGCCTGCAGCAGTGCTGCTGCTGGGAGCCAGGGCAGAGCAGGGCCTCCTGCTTCCCCCGAGAGGGGCAGGGTGCAAGGCTGTTGTTTCGTGGGATCACTGCCTGGCCTCAGGAGAGGACTTCAGCACTTCCCATTGCAGCATCTGTAAAGGGAGGTTGCTGTGCCACTGAGTAGGGCTTGCACTGATGCAGACTGAAAAGAGTAGACCAGCTCCAGTGCCCTACTGGGAGCTGCAGGAGAGTTACAGGCTGCTCTGGCCTGGGGACCAGTGGATCTTGTTCTGCAGAGGGGAAGTAGAGTCACTGGCAGCTGCAGCCCTTCCCTTAGCACAGAGCAGAACTACAGAGTGGTGAAAGGCTGCAGTGAGGAGGGGTAGCCCTTTGTGACCCTTGCTCCTTTAGAGGCTGCTCTGTGCTGACAGGGATGTGTAACTAGTTCTGCTGGTCACGCCTGACCTGTTGAGGCTAGGTGGGCTCTCAGAGCCTTCTGTGCCACTGAAGGGGACAAAACAGACCTTTGGCTTCTACCAGGAATGTCTTCTGACAAAGCTTCCACCTGTCTCCCATAAAAGCCCCTAGGGAGTAAACTGATTGGAAGAGCTTTTTCCTCCTCCTCTCCTCCCTGTCCAGCTATCACTTGTGGCTGCTTCATGTCCTCCAGCCTCTCTAACCAGTAAGTCACTTGTCACTGCCTGTACTCCACTGAGCAGCCACTTCCTTTTGGGACTGGTGTTCCTGCAGACAGGACAGGACAGGACCTCCTCATGCAGGGCAGCAGAAGGTGTGTGTGGGGGGTGTCTAAAAAGTGGGCAATAAAAAGGTCACACTAGGGAGCACACAGCCAAGGCTTCAAACTCACGAGCATCTGGAGCTCTCTGTGTGGGCTAAAACAAAGAGGTTAAAAGATCCATCTTGTAGCTGGCTTTGTTTATACAGAACTCATACACACAGAACTCCAACCTGAAACTTCAGAACAAAAACTCCACTGCTGTCAGGAAAGCATTTCTGTTGTGCAAAACATCCCTCCCCCCTCCCCTGGTCACCTTCAGCTACTGAGGGCCTCACACACACACAAAGGTTCCTTCCAACAGGCAAGTTGGTCAGAAAGAGTCCTCCCTATGTACAGTGGGTTAGAGAGAAGCTGGGAACAGTGCTGGCAGGAGGCACCAGGTGCTTGCCTCTATCTGGAAGTGTCCATGTTCTCCTCCTTAAAGTTACTGCAGTGCTCTATAACTTTCCTAGGGATAAAACAAAGACAAGGAGAGAGGCTTTAGTTCGAGGCTGCTGCACCACAGCGGTGGGACAGCAACGCAAGACCTGCCCACAGCCAGATCCCTGCCAGGGTGTAACTGCAGCCCCCGAGATGTGCATCCACTGCTAGCTGTGCATGCACCCCACCACGGCTGCCCCTCTGGGGTGTTCATCCTGCAGGCAGCAGCTCACAGCCTGCCAGGGACTAGCCACTGCAGCTGGCTTTTAGACCCCGAGAGCTCTAGGGTGAGGGAGCCCATTGGAGTCTGGGGAATGGCAGTGATGTAGGCTACTGGGGTAAGATTAGCTGTTAGCTGTGAGACTCCCTCTCCAACAGGCCACTTCCACAACCAGTCCATCAGCCCTAGGTGATCTCTGTGTGTTGCCCACACAGGAACACCTCTCTAGGCTCCTCTTCTCACCCTTGTTCTCCTGCTTTGCCCCTGTTCTCTTCTCACCCCTCGTGCACATCAGCACAGGCCCCTCTTTGGCAGCCCTGAGCTGTATGTATGTGGTGGTGCAGTGGGCTCCTACCAGGCCATCTCCTTGGTTTCTTGCCGTGCTGAGGCCATCTTGATCATGTCCTTCAGAAGGGGAATGCCACCCTCTTTGATCAGCAGTGGGCAGTACTTGTCAGCTGTAAAGAGTTAAATAGGTCCTGGTGACCCTTTTGGCAGTGCTATAAAGGGTGTGGGGAGAACAAGCTCAGGCTCTCCTCAGCTGCAGTGCAGTGGATGTGATGGCAGAGGGAACTTACAGTAGACAGAGACCAGGTTGTAGAGTGCCCAGGTGGCCCAGTGCTGGCTGACTGGGGAGATCCCTTGGGGAAGAAGCCGAAGGATTGGTTCAAATGACCTGTAAGAAACAGTGAAGATCTTACAAACCCAGGAGCTGCTTCTCAGCACTGCTGCCACTCAGAGCAGTCAGAACTCTGTGCTCATGGATACCAGAGCAGGGAGCCCCTTGGCATGTCAGAGGTCTTGGCAGCCAAGCCCATCTGTGTCACAGGGCAGCACAGGAAGGGCTTAGGAGGATTCCACCCACTGCATTCAAAGGATTTCTGGGAAGTGTCTAAGCATGCCCCATGAAGGATGCCAGGTCCAGCCAGCCACCTGCCTTTCAGCAGCAAACTGCCCTCGGGAGATGCACACAGGGAAGCTGTAAAACCCTCACTGAGGAACGTCCCTGAGGATGTTTCTTCCCCACTCTAAACAGTGCTTCCACACTCCACCATGCCTCTTCCTTCTCTCTGATGGTGCTTGCTTCCTGTGACACTCCTGGCTCCCAGGTGAGAAGGTCAAACTCTTCTCTTCCTCACCTGTAATTGATGTTTCTCCTGGAGTTGATGTCCCAGCTCTGGATGGCTGCCCACATCCTCTTTACAACCTCCTCTCGCTGTGGCTCACAAATACTCCAAGCCTCTGGCCCATCAAACATGATATGGGAGAGGACACCACAGGCATTGTAGGACACCTCAATCCCATCTGCTTTGCTCTCCAGCAGGTTGCTGCCAAGAGAGACGAAATCATTTAGAGGTTTCAGGGTGTCCAGGCCAGTGAGGAGCAGGGCTGCAGAGCAGGGCCCTCACCTGAAAACACCGATGAACTGAGCTGTCATCAGCTGCGGGCGCAGCTCCCTCACCTCTGCCACGTTGCCCAGCAAGCCCAACATGTTGCGGTGCAGCTCCTGCTTCTCTGGGAACTCCTGAGCAAGAAAAGAACAGCACTAAAGCAAAGCAAGGCTCTGGAGAAAGGCTGAGTGCTGCCCATGAGAGCAAGGGTCTTCATCAGATGCCAAACATGTTAAAGGGATGTGGGAAAGGACGGAACTGAGGCCACTCTTGACTGCTGCCTGCCCACGGGGCTGCGTGCAGGCTGGGGACAGAGAAGCTGTGACAAAGTTTCTCTGTTCTGCTGGCTGGGGGGGTGGGGGTAAGAAAAGCAAACTCATGAGCTTTTTCTTCTGTTTGTGCAGCACCGGCAGAGCTGCCTCAAGGACCCTACCTGAGCAGATGCCTTTGCATGCTGAGGTCACCATACTCACTTTCAAGCACTCCAAGAACAGTTTCATGCCGCTGTAGTTGAGGAACATCTCACAGTTGTCAGGGGTCTCATCAGTGATGTTCCAGAGGGCACTCCAGGAGAACTCCATCACCTGGTCACACTACATAGCCAAAGAGAAAGGGACTGAAGCAGAGCTTTGGTAATGTGGCAGCCCACTGAAAACCGGCTACTTGTGTCTGCTCTCTGCTGTCACCCTCCATGGCTCCAGGGCTCAGGAAGCCTGGTTACTCACTTTCAGCTTGCCAGCAAATGGGGGTTTGTCTTATTTTTGCCTCCCTGTGGCATTTCCCTGGCCTCACCCTGGGACATTCTGCAGCATCAGCTGAGGAGTCTGGTGTCTGTCAGAGTAGAGCTGACTCTCTGCACTGATCTCCACACCCCAGGCAGGCTGCAGAGGCTGCCCCTGACACATGCTGGGAAGCACTCACCGTTTTATCAGCCAGCTTCTTCTGGATCAGCTTCAGCATTGTCTGTGGGAAGAGGAAGGAGCAGAGTGGGAAGCAGCTCAAGAGCCAAAGCTGCTGCAGAGCTGGCTACAGCCAGACTGTGGCCATGTGCAATTTTGGGTCCTTTGCAGAGCCCCTCTCTGTGCCATTCTCTGATCTGGTGGGCTGGGTTATGTGTAATGTTGAGAGCACTCAGAGCTGAGCTATGTCACAGTCTCTGAGCTGTCCACGTTGCAGTCAAGTCAGTTTTGATCTGTGTGACAAGGTCTGGAATGTGGCATAACTGCCCCAAAGCAGTGGCCTCTGAGAAACTGAGGGGTGTGGGTTGGTATGAGTTGAGAGGCTGGTGTGGACTTTGGGGGCAGAGAAGGAACTGGTCACAGGGTGGTACCGGGTCTGCAAATGAAACAATGGGGTGGAGAGGCAAAGTCTGAGGTTACACAACTGCCCTGCTCCCATAGGCAGCTTGTCTCTGACTTCTGTGTTGCTAAGGCTGCAGGTGTCACATGGAGGGGTGGGGTCCAGGGAGGGTTGGCACTGTTGGGCTCTGCTTCCCTCCTGTCACAATGTGAGGCTGCATCTCAGGCTGGGTGCCCCTGGTGGGCTGCTGCAAGGGAACCGTGCTAGCCTGGGTTACAGACAAGCAGGCAGCTTGGGACTATACCAACCATGACAAACCCCATCTTGCCCACGGCTTCCTTGTGGTCGTTGTCCACCTGGCAGACCAGGGCGTTGCAGAGGTGTACGGCGATGCGCTGGATGGACTCATCCTGCCGGCTCTGGTTGAGGATGCTGAGCAGCAGCTCGTTGACCCGGCGGTACTGGAACTCCAGCTCTTCAGGGATGCTGAAGTTGCACAGCGTCAGGCAGCAGTTCCGCTGCACCTGGGTGGGGAGGAAGAGCCAAGAGGCTGTGTCAACCTGGTGCCTGGCACTGAAACCAGCCCTGTGCCCCAGCCCTGTACCCCAGCCGTGCCCTGTGCTCTCATGGGGCCACAGTCACCCAGTGCCCACCATGCTCCACATCAGCTGCTTGCTGCCTGCAGGCACTGTGGAGCAGCTGCCACTCTGCAGCCCAGTGGCATCGTGTCACTTCCAGTGCTCTACAGCTCAGTAAAGTGTGTGTTTCTGCAGACTCAGCACCCCCAGGCAGTGCTGGACATCAGTGTGCCACCCCCCGGCTCTGACCATTGCCACCTTGCTGCCACCACCTCCCTGGCCTTGTGCTGGAGCCTATTGCATGGACCAGGAGCAGCCTGTGTGCGGTCACCAGCACGAGGGCAAGCAGCCTCTCTGCTGTCTGTCTTGCTCACATCCCCGAGGCCTGGGAGACTCAGATGCTAACCAGGCTAAAGGTGTGACAGAGGGCAGCAGCCCTGCAGGAGCTTCAGGGCACAGGCTGCTCTCACCGTGACTTCCTGGTAGGCCTCCATGCCGTTGAGCACCACCTGGATGACCTGGCGCCGCAGCCGCACGCTCTGCTCCGTGCGGTACTCGGAGTTGGTCAGGTAGAAGAGTGCTGCACTGCCTGTCACCTGGATGTTCTTGTCGTCCTTGTGGCACTTCAGGGCTGTGATCACCAGCTGCAGGCAAGCAACAGGAAGCCTCAGCACCACTGACCGCTGCTGAGCTGTGCAGTGACTGCTGTGCGCCTGAAAGGATCGCGTGGCCCAGGTGTTGCAGGAAGCTGCCTGCGGTATCAGGGTACCCAGAGCCACTGCTCCAGTACAGCCTGATACAGCGTCCCAGGGGAAAGAAGAGACTGGGACTGGAGCATTTCCCTGGCCAGGGGTCTGTAAAGGCTGGGATGGGGCTCACCTGAAGGGCTCGCAGCAGCTGGCTGCAGCGCTCGATGCGGGCAATGTCGAAGAGCAGGTTGATGGCTCGGGAGGTGATTTCTGGCCGGTGCTCAGTGTAGGCCTCAATGGCATTCAAGACCTGCTCCTCATTCTTGTCTCCACTGACCTGGCATGAGAGAACAAAGAGTCAGGCAAGAAATGGTGGAGCAGGGAAGCCTCCATGAGACAAGAAGACTAAATGTCAAAGGCTACAACCTTCCTGTGCCCTGCTAGCAGGACTAAAGCAAAGAGATGGAGTCACCCCTCAGCCCAGAGGAGATGGCACCTTTGGGGCAGAAGGATATTTACAATGCAGCCTCCTTTTCTCTCCTTAGATCCTGACAATCACAGACACCCATGTTTCTCAGGCACTGTGATTTCCCCAGGCTCCTCTCTAAGAGCCACCTTCTTCAATCCTTCTTAAAGCCCCCAGGGTACCAGCCTTGCCTGCTGGCAGTGCTCCTGCATTCTCAACCAGCTACTGAAAGTTCAGCACTCAGCTGTCACACCTGAGCCCCTCAGAACCCCACTAGCAGTCAGCAGTTCTCAGCCTCTCCCAGGTGTTCCTGCCAGTGCCCCCTGCCCCCTTACCTTGTAGGCTGGGATGTGGGTCAGGCGGCACAGAGAGGTCTCGAAGAGCCCCAGGAACTGCAGAGGTCGCTTCAGGCCCCGGAAGGGAGCGATGCTGCTCTTGGCTGGCTCAATGCTGAGAGACAAGAGACCACGGGTGCTGGCACTGTGTCTCCAGGTGTCTCCTGCCACAGACATCCTTCAGCTCTCCACCCCCTGCACTGCTCCAGCACTAAGTGTAACAGCAGCTTCCTACAGCAGAAGCTTCTCTAAAGGTTACCTGCGCTTAGCAGGAGGAGCAGTAAGAGCTCAGGCAGGCAAGATGCAGCCTTCCTGGCCAGCAGATTCACCAGTGGGGGTGAGTGGTCCCCCTCAGGTGAGGGCTGTAGGCTCCACTGACCCAAAGTGTTTGCAGGCTGGACTGCCTGTCCCTGATGCTGCTGTGACCACACAGGACACCAGTTTCAGTCCCATCTCCCTTACAGCCCAAGAGCCAGCCACTGCCCCAGCCCTGCTGGAGAGGATCCCCATGATCTGCTCTTGCTCAGGAACTGCTCAGGGAACAGGAAAGCAAGAGCTCTTGGCTGACTGGGCAACCAGAGCTCCAGGCAGGCCCCTACTGAGGTGCCCCAGGACTTGCAGAGTCCAGCTGACACTTGAAAATGTGCCTTCAGACTCTGAGCTCCTAAACCACTCAGGCCTCCTAGGAGCATTCATCTGCTGACCCAGTGCAGAGAAGCTGTGTCTGGAAGAGCCTGGATTTCAGTGAGGGTAGGAAAATCTTTCATGTAGAGCATACGTAAGGGGTTTGGAGGCTTTGCAGAAGAAACAGGAACCCTGCAAGAGATGCCTGGGGGAATGTGTGCGGAAAAAACAACTGAAATGCTTCTGCAGGCACGGATGGAAGACAGAATCCCTTCTGTATCACTCTTGGAAGTCCCTGCCTGTGTCTCATACAGGAATCACAGCCCACAGAGCTGTCTCCTGCTTGTTACTATTAATTAGACGTGCCGGGTTTGGGAAGAGAATAGGGAGCTGCTCCTGACTGCTCTGTGCCTGAGCCACCCAAGCAGAGCTCAGCTCTGCTGCTCCCTCACCTTGTCTGGCCCATCTTCTCCTCCGTGCTGGGGATGGTGCAGTTCTCCAGCATGGTGTGCCCTGAGATGTCCAACGAGCTGAGGTTGGCCAAGTGCTCCACGAACAGGGTCAGCACCCGCCGGGTCAGCTTGAACTTGTAGTAACTGGAGAGGTGGTCTCGGGAGATGTCCAGGTGCCTGCAAAGGGCAGAAAGCAGCTCAGAGCCTGCAAAGCACCAGCTGGGGCTCCTGCCCCTCACCAGAAGAAGCTGACAGGTCAGCTGGGAGGATTATTTCAGTTTTCCTTCACGAGCTACAGCAGGACCTGGCCCCGTGTCTAACCTCGGCAGGCAGCTATCTGGTAGAGGTCTGCTCAGAATGGGGTAGCAGGAATCATTGCTCCAGCTCAGAACTGCCTTTCCCAAGCTCTGTCCCACCTAGTGGTCAAGGAGCACGGGAGGATCTCTGCATCACCTGCTGCCTTTTCCCACCAGTCCTTACAGTTTGTGTCTGTTTCCCACTCTTCTCTTTCCCCCGACCCTGCCCTGCCCTGATCTCATGTTCAGATGTTTTCCCTCTGGCAGAACCTGATACCAAGGCAGTGGTGGGACAAACTGAGCAGCCACCACGAGCAGATAGGGTCCCTCATAGGGGAGAGGCTGCTCTTGCTTGCTGGGCAGCAGCTGAGACTCTTGAGAGAGGCTTTTCTAAACTGCCCAGAACAGGAGCTGGCATCCCACTCAGAAAAGTGTTTTCTGCTTGTTGTGGGCCAAGCTTGAGTGCACATCACTGAGAGTTCAGGCTCTTGGACTTGGAAAATACTATCCAGGTGCTGCCATGTGTGACTATGGGCCCCTCTGGTGTCTGCTGGCAGCAGAGGGGACACTTGAGCCACTGCAAAGCATCTTTTCTGGGAGGCCCTTTCTCTGGTTTGGAAAGCCCTGGATCCCTTTCCTGGTACCTCTATGCAGCCTGACCTCTGCTTTCTTGCAGGAAGTCATTTCCCTGTCAGCAGCCCTGGGCCAGGGGCTCTGCACTGCTCCTTCTCATCCCTGCTTGCTGCACTCCCGCCCAGCAGCCAGGCTGAGCTCACAGTTCTGGACACTGCTGCTGGACGGTGGCTTGGGGCTCAGTGTGGCTGTCACTGCTGGGCAAGCACACGTCTGCAGAGCCGCTCTGGACAGCTCTCGGGTGCTCAGCCGCACTGTGCTGAGGTGGGAGGTGGTTGGGTTTGGCTTGTTTGGGGGTTAGGGGGGTGGTGCTTTTCAAAGAGGGGATGTCAGATATGGAGCTGTTCGTGGCAAGGTTCACAACCTGAGACTGGCCATGAGTGGCTTCCTGGCAGCAGGCAAGTAAAGCATTCCCAGGAGACCTTTCCCTATTGGTGGGAAAAGGATGGACAGGGAATAACCCAGCAGCTGACCTGAGCTTGTGAAGCTGTGTGATCACTTGGATGTGCTCCTCTGAGAGGTCCATGTTGTAAAGCACTAAGGAGACCAAAGTGTCCTTCCACTGGGTCAGGAAGCCCACATCGCCCAGCTGGATGCCAGAGAGGTCAAGGGCTGCCAGCGAGGCCAGCGGCCGCAGCAGGCTCTCCACATTGACCCCCTCCATCAGGCGGCCCAGATTCAGGAAGCGCAAGCGGCTGAAGCCCTCGAAGGTAAAGTCCTTGACCAAGACCTGGCGGGTGGGGTTCACCAGGCAGTCATCCTCACAGCCTCCAGGGTTCTCCTCCTCATAGAAGATATTGCAGCAGCCGAAGAGGCTAAGGGAGATCAGTGTGTGGCTGAAGCTCACCAAGGTCTGCAGACTCTTGGCTGTCAGCTTCTCACAGTTAGTCAGGTAGAGCTCAACCAGATCCTGGAAGATGGAAAATCAAAATCAGAGATGTTCCACACGTGCAGTGCCCACCCGGTCTGCTCCCACACCTCTCAAGAGGGATAGCCTGAGAACAGCCACCACACATCCTGGCCATTGTCCCCACCCCATTCCCTAACGGTGGCCTGGCAGCTGAGCAGGGAGGAGCTGAGATTCTCCCAAAGAGGCTGTGACCAGTGAAGGACGGAGCCTTGGGAATCTCTGGGTGCCTGAGATTCCAGTTGGTGCCCAGGCAGCTGTGCTGGAGCCTGCCAGTGCAACACCACCTGCTTCCTGATGGCTTCCAGGTCTTGGTCCTGCACAATCTGCTCCCGCAGGTGGATCCGAGCTAGCCTGGTGCTCCGGGGATCGGAGAAGAGGGTGAAGAAGCTTTCGTGGGGTTCGAAGACGCTGTCTGTCTTCACCAGCTCCACGTACCTGGGGAGGCAGTGGGGTTAGCAAAGCAGCACACAGCGGCTCAGCTCCAGCACCCTCACTGGTAAGCAAGTGCCTAAGCACAGAGACTCCCCTGATAACCCAGAGCAGCCTTTGGGTGACAGGAGCTGGCCTGTCACCTCTGCCTGCACACAGCCAACAGCCCCCAGGCACCCTCAGGCTTTGTGCAGGGCCATGGGCTTTGGCCAGCTGTTTGAAGCTGTCAACTGACATCTGCATTTTTCAGAGAGCTGGCTGAGCAAAGCCCTCTGCCAGGCTCTGTGGGCAGGAGGTCAGCCAGGAGGCTGTGATGGCCAAACCGTACAGATCCCTGGAAACGGAGGGCTTTGGAAAGCTACAGGAGCAGTCTGCAAATGCAACATCTGTTAGCACTTTGCACTCCCAGCTCTGCTCTGTAATGCCTCAGTGGTGGGAAATGGGAAAGGCTCCTTGGACTGCAGGGACTGCTTCACTCTGGGAGTACCTGTGTGAGAATGGTGCTCCCCATGGAACCTGGGCTGACAGCAACAGAGCAACCCCTGGGAACTCTTGCTCCTGCAAATCTTTATTTCCAGCAGGAGCATCAGCAGAAAGAAACTGCCCCACTCATTCTTCCCACTGCTTTTCCACTTCCCCATCTCTCTTTACAGAGAGCTGTGCCACTCACTCCCCGAGCCCCTGGCTCCTGTCCCAAGCAAGCAGCAGCTGCTGCCCAGCCCCAGCCGTACTCATTGACCAGCTTGTCACAGATCTCGCTGGGCAGGAAGATGTCAGGGTGCAGCCGCAGGGTCTGGTTGTCCAGCAGGTAGCAGAGGGTCCCCTCCAGGTTGCGCAGGCAGTAATCTGTGCACAGCCTCATGAGCGACTCAGGGCTGTCGGATGCCATTGTGAGGGGACTTGTGGGGAGGGGAGGAGCAGAAGGAAGCTTTGGACTCAGTAGATCCTTTCCTCAGGTGAAGTTGCAGGATGAATTTCACAAGGACATGAGGACACCTATGAGCAGAGAGGAGGACAAGCTGCACAGAGCAGGGCACAAGGGCAGGTGTCCTGCAAGGCTGCTGCAGCAGCAGGGTGCTGCTGGTCGTGTTTGGAGCTCACCACTTGCTGGCCACGAAAGCCTGCACCAGTTTGGCCTTTCTGGCAGCATGCCCTTAACTCCTCGGTATTCCCAGGGCCCACTGCAGGGATGAGCTGACATGAAAAATGTTCAGAAATGAGGCTAGAGAGCAGAAAATGCTTCCTCAGTGCAGGGCTTATCTGGCTGACAAAGGCACTCTGGAACGGAAGAGGCAGAAACCAGACTGCTTGTGGGGGGGCTGGATAAACCACCAGAACACAGCCAGGACGATCCTTTTTAACAGCCCTCTGGGATCTGGTGGCCTCATATCTTGTGCTTGCAACTCTGTTTGCCACCATTCCAAGTGAAGCTTCCTGAACAGAACATTCCACGCATGTCCTTGACCCAGGCTGTGAAGTGGATCAGAAGGCAGAGAGGAGTACAGAGCCCTCTGAGATGCAGGTGGCACAGGTAGCAAAAAGCAGAAATCCAGAATCCAGAGTCTTGTGGCGTTGTGTCAGGAGAGAAGTCAGCGGTGGAATGGGCAGAGCACAGAGCATTGTCTCACCAGCCAGGAGGTCCTGGCTAAGGGAATGCAGGTGGGAGGAAGCTGTTCTCTGCTCTGCCTGCTCTGGAGATGAATCTGCTTCACCTCCAGAACAAGTCCCTCTCGCAGACTTTGCCTGCAGCTTGCTTGGGACAATCTTTCCAAAAAGGCAAGACCAGCAGGAAGATCTGAAGCCGCTGGGGAACGTGTTCTGCTATCCCTGCCAGTTCCCCTGTGCCTGCAGCCAGGAGGTCCTGGGGCCAGGCTTCTTCCACTGCTGACTCCAACGGCCAGAGAATCACAAACAAATTCCCACTGCCAACCTATTGTCATGCGCAGCTGGAAAGGGCCAGTGCCTGGGACCTGTCCAAGCAGCTTAGAGTACTAAAGGGCAGAAGCTGCCTTCCTGTGGCCCTCACAACCCTCTGCTGAGGCCAGAACGATGTGGCTGCTGGACCCCAGCCCTGGCGCACCCAGCTGCCCTTCAGCTTCTGAGCTCCCCACGTTCCTCCAACACCTCTCCTGAGCTGAACAAAGAGGACAGAGCCTCAGCCTCCCCAGGCAGGTTAACACCAGAGCAGAGCCTCAGCCTCACACCTTACTGGGATGTCTGTGAAGTGCCCAAAGCTGCCATTTTTGTACAGCACGAGACACACAGTCTCTCCCTGCAATGCTTCTTGCAGTTTACTGCCCTAATGGATTTGCCTTCCTCTTGATGCATGAGTCCCTTGGAAACAGCATCAGGTACACCAACCTGCACACAAACCCAACCAACTCCATCAGCAGCCTTCTCATGGAGTAACTGCACCTCTGCACCACCAAAGGAACCTGCAGGAGGGGAAGCTCTGCTCTCCCCCTCAGCAGCCTCCCAGGTACTGCTAGCCTCTCTGGCAAACACTGCTTCAGGGCAAGCCTGCATCAGTACCTCAGGCTGGGGACTGCTCCTGGCACCCCTGGGGCTGCCTCTGGCCAAGATGCCCTGCCTGGGACTCCCAGCCTCTCTCTCCAGCCAAGCCTTACTCAAGGTGGCTTTGGGCCAGCAGCTCCACGTTACGCTGTTGCTATAAAAATGGTTGGCAGAGCTGCCCAGCACCAGCGACTTGTCTGAGCACAGGGCAAACAATGCAGACTGACAGAACCTGCTCACAGCCCCTCTGGAACAGCAAATTTCTGTAAACACAGAGTTTGGCACAAGGTACCTTTGTGAGGAAAAGTGCACTGTCATTTTTGCTGGCCTCCTGCAGATCACTCTGCCTTTTTTAATTAATGGCTCACCACAGCTTGTGCAGGGAAAGCACATCTCTGCCTCGCAGCTGGGAAACAGAGGCACAAGGGGGCTGAACTGTTCCATGGCCCAGCACAGCTGTGGTCTCCAAACCTGGCCTCCCAGAACTGACAGGGTAAATGAGACTCCTGCTGCTTTTTGCACCTGCCTGCAGGTAAAAGCTCCCTCAGATCGCTGACTCAGGTTATTCGTTCCCTTCCCAAAAGGTCCCTTGCTCAAGAGGACGCCGGCGCAGCCCCCCCCAGGTTTGGTGGTCCAAGCTCCCTGGGCACCGGAGATCTGCCACTGCCAGCCCGCAGTGGCGTCTGACAGCCTGCGAGCTCCGTCCCCAGCTGGCAGGAAGCCCTGGTCACAGACCCAGGCCCTCGCTCGCCTCCCTGACACAGGACGCCGGCCCCGCTCCGAGCGGTGACTTTCTCTTCCCAAGGCGCTCAGAGGTCACCGCACCCGGCAGCGCCAGAGCTCCTTCGGGACATTCTGCCGCGGCCCAGGGCCCTGCCTGACGCGACCTGGTTGCTCCCGGTAGTCCCGGTGAGGCGATGAGGGCTTCGCCGCGGGGCACCGAGCGGCGCTGCCGGGGGCGGCTGTTCCGCGTGGGCCGGCGCTGCTTCCCCGGCCCCGTGCGGGCAGGCCCCGTGCCCCCGGGCAGGGCAAGCCCCGAG
>VWYK01073463.1:184964-203186 GCA_013399775.1 Semnornis frantzii
CCCGAGGCCGAGGGGCTGCTGAGCCGGCTGCCCGTGGTGCCCTCCGTGGCGGCAGCCGGCCCGCCTAAACTGGCGGGCCCGGGACGGCCCGAGCTGACCAAGTATGGGCTGCCGGGGCTGGCGCAGCTGCGGAGCCGCGAGTCCTACGTGCTGTGCTACGACCCACGGAGCCGCAGCGCGCTCTGGGTCATCGAGCAGCTCAACCAACACACCCTCAGTGGCTCCTCCGACCGCGCCGCCTGCGACTTTCGGGAGGACGACTCGGTGCACGAGTACCACCGGGCCACCAACGCCGACTACCGCGGCAGCGGCTTCGACCGCGGGCACCTGGCTGCCGCCGGCAACCACAAGTGGAGCCAGCAGGCCATGCGGGACACCTTCTACCTCAGCAACATCGCCCCGCAGGTACCGCGGCACGGCTGCCCCTGCGCTTGTGGCCGCAGGGCTCGGGCAGGGAGGGTTGTGAAGAGCTGCGGGACCAGGAGCGACTTTGTGATGAGCGAACGCTGAGGGCCCTGGGGTTGTGGAGCGCGAGAAAGAGCAGCCCCGGAGGGGATCAGAGCAATGCTCGGCAAGAGCTAAAGCACCTGTGGGGGGCAAGAGGCTGGGGCCAGTGGTGCCCAGGGACAGGACGAGGGGCAGTGGTCACAGACTGGAGCCCAGAAGGTTCTATCTGAGCAGGAGGAGAAAGTTCTTTGGTGTGCGTGGAAGTGACAGTGGAGGTCTCTTCTGGAAAGTGCCCAGGGCACTGAGGGGTTACAGCAGAGGTGGGAGGTAGTTAGTGCAAGACTGCCCGGTGAGGGAGCTCTTCCTGACTGACTGCTGCCTGTGTCACCTCGGTGTGTTTCCAGAACCCTCATTTAAACCAGAACGCCTGGAACAACCTCGAAAAGTACAGCAGAAGCCTGACAAAGCACAACAAGAATGTCTATGTCTGCACAGGGCCCCTCTACTTGCCCAGGTAAACAGGAGGACACATCCTGCTGGGCAGAGGGGAGGAAGGGGGAAGACAGCCAGGCTGGGGGTGCAGCCTCCCAGCTTCCCCTGGACAGGGAAGATCTGCCCAGGTCCTGCTCGGGAGGTGAGCCCAGCTGGTGTGCAGAACTTGTGTGGAGGTGTCCTCTGCAGGCTGTTTTTCGTTGACCTTGTCATGGGTGAGCCTCCTGAGCTGCAGCATAGCCACGTTGCTGTTTGCAGTCCTCAGGACTCCAGGGTAGCGGCTGTCTGATTGTTGAGCTAACAGCTGAGAGTGCAGCCCCCTCCCCTGCACAGTGACTGCTTTCATGGGCTGCTGCTCTACTCAAGAGCAGGACTTCATCTGTAAAACTCTCAAGGCAGTGCCAAAGAGATGTCTCGTGGAGATGTCTTCTGCAGCAGGAAACATCAGAGCCAGCAGGGAGGGGGCTCGGGGGGAGCAGGGCAAACACACTGCCTGGCTCTGCACCCTCCCAGCAGTGGGGTGGTGGAGGAGGGCTGATGTGGCACCAGCCTGAGAGCTGAGTGGGCTGTGCTGTCGGTGCAGGATGGAGGCCGATGGGAAGATGTACATCAAGTATCAGGTGATTGGGAAGAACAATGTGGCCGTGCCCACCCATTTCTTCAAGGTGCTCATCCTGGAGAAGGAGAGTGGGGACATTGAGCTGCGCTCCTATGTGATGCCCAACTGCCCCGTGGATGAGAAAATCCCTCTGGAACACTTCCTGGTTCCCATCGAGAGCATTGAGCGTGCCTCAGGGCTGCTCTTTGTGCCAAACATCCTGAAGAGAACCACCAACTTGAAAGCCATCACTGCTGGAACCACCCACAGCTGAACAAGGCCAGGTACCCCTGAGAACAGTCTCTCAACAGCCCCCTGCAGAGCCAGCTCCTGCAGCTCCAGAGGTGACAGGAGTCACACAGTGCCCCTCCTGACCCTACCCTCGTCTCACCTGTCAGTGAAACACACACAGCAGCTCCTGCAGAAGGCTCCTGGGTGCTTGGCAGCAGCAGGGCTGTGCAGCCATGGCACCTGGAGAGTGCTGGGTTGATGGTTGGACTTGATCTTGGAGTTCTTTTGCAGCCCTCATGATTCTGATCCTACAGGGCTAGGATTTGCCCTTGCTGTGCAGTGTGGACCTGCTCCCTTAAGCTGTGTGTGAAGTTCTTGTTTCTGCTGCTTAGCAGAGCAGGGTAGCAACAGGGGTGAGGCTCCTGCCTTTGTGTGGCTCTTTTCTCTCAGATGGGTTCATCAGTAAAGCTTTGCACACCCACAGAGCTGGTGCTTCTAACGTGCTCTCCACAGAGTCCCTCTGAGGACCTCAGCAGGAGGGGGAGGATGGAGCCAACTTTTGCAGCTGCTTTCCTCTTTGGGCTCACTGCAGCCAGAGCTGAAGGCCTCATCAGTGGAGGCCAACTGCAAGGAGCTGGGCTGATGCCAGCTTTAGTGGTGAGGCCACCTGGAGCTCCAGCCCCTCCTGCTCTTGGGAAGGATGTTAGGCTGGGAGAAGTCAGGCTGAGACAGCTCAGCAGGTTTTGACTTGAGCCTGAAGGCCAGATGGCTCTGGAGGCACTGAGCATGCAGAAGCTCTGGGCACCAACTGCCCACTCCACACCAAGACTCTTGCACAGGGGATCCAAGGCAGCTGAGGTTTAACTCTGCTTTATTCCCCACCCTAGACGTTGCAGCTGCTGAGGGGCAGTGCCCCGCTCCTTGGCTGAACCGGCAGGCAGGAGGGTGCAGAACTGCTGATGCCAACAGCAGCCAGCCCCTTGCTGTGTCTTGATGACTTGCCCAGCACTGGGGATTTCACCAGCACTTCCCCAGGCACTCCTCAGCCCAAGGCCAGGTCCCATCCCTCAGCTGTCCCTGGGTGTCCTCACAGCCTCCTCCAAGTGTGGCCTCAGTGCAGACAGGGAGATCAGCAGGGCCTCCTGCAACAGACCCAGTCAGGATTGCTCTGAAGAGCACCAGGCCAGCCAGGGGCTCTCCGAGGTGGCACTGGGGCAGTGGCCTGTGGGCCCCGTGTCACTGCCAGGGGCAGAACCAGCCCCATACAGACAGGCAGCAGCAGCCCTACCTCTGTCCGGATGGTTCTGCTGCCCTGGCTGGGGCAGGTGTTCAAGTAGAAGTCAAAGAGCAGGCTTGGGTCGGTGACCTCCAGGTTTGGGTCCGCATCAACCCCAGCTTCCAAGCCCTCGAGCCCTCCAAAGATGATGAGAGCATGCCTGGGGGAGATGGGACAAGGTGAGGGCAGACTGCCTCTTACCCCTCTGCCAAGGCAGACGCTGCTGGCTTCACATGGCAGAGCTGCTCCTGTGTCTCCAGCCTCCCAGTGGCTTCCCTGAACAGTTCTCTTAAGCTGGGCTACAGGAAGCAGACTCAGTGCCCAGGGATCCGAGGCTGTGCTCAAGCTCCTCTGTGAGTTGTGTCTGCTGCCAGTGCCCACTGCAGCTGCCTCCCTAAAAACCCCACAGCACCTGGCCACAGCCAGGCCCTGCTACCAGCCCCATGGACTCGAAAGAAACTGGAGCCATCCTGGGGCACTTTACCCCCACTTCTGTCATGGAGAGGAATTGCCTTGGGGCAAACAGGAGCAGCAGAGCACAGGAGACAGCCTGCAGTGAGCATCCAGGAGCAGCCTGCCTGGGGGAACAGCAAGGCCACAGAGCTCTGCTGCAGGCTGCCCCAAGGGCTCTGTGTGGGACCAAGCAGGAGGGACACAAACCTGAAGGAGGGGAAAGTAGCCTGGTCCAGGGGGCTGCCCCGCTCTGAGGTGCCAATGGAGAGGTCATAGCCTTCCTTGAATGGGCACTCTGAGAAGACAGCACCTGGCAAACACAGCCTGAAGTTACTCCTGAGGGGTCCTTGCCCATGTTGGGTCCCATCCAGGTGAGGGAGAGAAGGAACTTCTTTTCATGCCCATAACACAAAGGCACAATGCCTCTTCCCTGCACCAATTCCCTGCTGCAGGAGTCTCTGGCACCCTTCTCAGCTGCAACACCTTTGCCTCAAAGAGCCATCCCTTGGCTAATGGCTGCTGGTTCTCCTCGGAGATCCAGTCAGAAGGGAAAAGGGTTCTGCAGAGCTCTTGAGCTCAGGTGTCACTGCTGCCTTTGGTGTCATGAGCAGTAGGCAGTTACAGGAACTAATCTGCTCCAGCACTGATGCAATGTGGGGGGAAGGCACAGGGCAGAGGTACTGGTGGCTGACTGGGGGGATTCATGCCCTTGGCTTTGCCAACCACAGGGCTGCTAACTGCCCCTGGCATGAGAGAGGTTTCTGTGAGACCCATTGCTGGGAGCTGGGCCAGGCCTTGGAGGCATCTGGAGGCCCAGCAGCAGCAGAGCAGGTCCAGGACACTCACTCAGGCAGGAGGCCAGGCGGACGCTGTAGCCCCAGTAGAGCCCCGAGGCTGTCCGGGGGTGCTGCGAGGACACCACAGAGCCCTTTCTCACTTTGCCTTCTGGAAGGGAAGCAAAGGGATGAACAACTCCTGAGCTCTCCCACTGCAAACTGGCCTTGACCAGCCACCTCCAACACCTTGTCCTGGACCAGGGCACTGACATGCTGTGCCAAGAGCTGCCCTGGAAAGCCTGCCAGTGTGTTTGGGCTGCCCAGTGCTGGCAGCTCCTGGCCGTTGGCTGGGGAGTGGTGGTGAGCGTGTCAGTAAATGGTGTGGGGGAGCACATGGACATGCAGAGCTGCTGGGTACCTTCAAGCACTCATCCTGAGGGCCATCAGATGCAGAAGCAGCTCCTGCAGGACTGCAGCCCACAGGTGCCAGGGGAGCAGGGAGTTACCTGGCTGCTTAGGCTTCTCCAGCTGCACTGTGACTCGCAGGCCAGGGGTCAGCTTCTTGTCAATCTCCACATCCTGCAGAGAGACGCTGCTCAGCCTCAGCCCTTCTGCAGCTACTGGGGGAGGTGGGGATGGGAGGGAGGCCCCTGAGGAAGTGGAGTCTTTCCTGGCTGGGGCTGCAACAAGGAGCTCTGCAATCAGGCTGCGCAGAGCAGGCTGAGATGTGCTTTGGTGCTCAAACACTCTGGCCCGGCAGTGAAGCAAGGATGTGCTGGGAGGGGCAGGCCCACCAGGACTTGGGAGGCCACAACACTGATAAGCCACAAAGGTCAAGGTAGCAACAGCATTAAACCCTGAGCCAGGCTGCTTATGGCCTTTAGAAACCCAGTGGTACCCTCTGCCTGCTTCAGGTCCACCAGAGACGGGGGGCACGATGCTGGCGGTCTGTGGGTACCAGCCCTACCTTCTTCATCCCACAGTTCACAAAAGAGCCTTTGCCTGGCTTGCTTGGCTTGTCCAGCACCACTCCCTCCCGGTAGAGGCACTCCTCATCCAGCCGCATGTGGTGGGGGGTGTCCAAGGGGTTGAGGAGCCCTAGAACAGCAAGATGGAGGCAGCTGCTGGGGAACACTGAGTCCAGCTGCTCCACTGCCTCCTCCCTCTGCTGCAGCAGCTGAGCACCTCACTACACTCTGACCACAGAAGCTACTGAGCTCTGTGCATCCCCTGCGGAACAGGGGAGAGGGCTCAGGGAGGGGCACCTGAGTGCTTACCTGCAAACTGCAGATCCTCATGCTTGGGAAAAAAGGATTTCCTCAAGTACCTGTTGTCAGAGAAGGGTGAAATGTGGAACCAGTTGTTGAAATGGGAGCCAAGCCTCAGTTCTAGCCCTTTTCTGATTCCAAGGAGCTGAGTACAGAGAAAATCCTGCATAGCTCCCTGGAGTCCCTGTGCTGCCTCTGATGCAGCATGCAGGCTGTGTTCTGCAGTCACTGCTCATCTGTGAGCTAAGCTCCAGAAGCAGACACGAGAGGCTGAGATCCTGGATCCCTGCACAGCTATGCAACAGTGAGAGTTTGGCCTCTGCTCCTAGAGCCCCTGGCGTGAGGTACCCAGGGGTTGGTTCTGCTGCTGGTGTGCTGCGACCTGGCCACGATGGACTTACTGAGGGCACTCCAGGTACTGCAGGATCCGAGCCAGCTGCACGCAGGCTTTGCCTCTCCTCCCAATGCCTTTAAAGTCCCCTTCCACGGTCCTGAAGCAGAAGGAGCAACCTGTGAGCTCCGCACGAGGCTACAGAGCCCCACAGGGCCAGGCCTCTATCTGCAGACAGCAGCTCCTCGCCCTGCCCTCCTGGGGGGGCTCCAACCTTCCCTCCGATCACCCGCGGCTCTCTGCTGGTCCCAGCCTAACAAGGCTGAAGGCACAGAGGGCAGCCAGGACACACCGCGCAGAACAAGGAGGCTCCTCCTTACTTCGCCCCCTCTCCATCCTCGTCGAATACCACCACCTCATCCACGCAGAAGATAGCACAGGCACGGGCGATCTGCCCGGCCAGATAGGTGCGGAGCTCCAGGGACTGGGCGTTGTTCAGGATGGAGCCCGGGAGGGCCACGCTCAGCGTCGGGGGGCGGCCTGGGCAGCAGAACCAGCAGCGGTCAGCGGTGGGCAGCTGCAGCCTCTGCCCTGCAGCCTTTCCTGCAAGGATTTCCCCTCGGGAAGGTCTCTCCCACAGCATGTCCCCAAGTTTTGATCTGGAGCCCACCTGCGAGGCCAGCCTCACCTTTCCTACCCACTCCCAAACCCAAGTTCTCTTCGCTCGCTCCCCCGGCCTCGCCCCCGGCTCACAGCACCATCACCTCTGTCCTCCTGCTTCTCCTCCTGCTTCTCCGCTTGCCTCTCCGCCAGCTCCCGCGCCCGCTGCTTTTCCAGCTTTCTCAGCAACTTCATTTCCCTCCATTTTTTCTTCTCCGCTTTTCCTGGAAGGACAACAGTGCCTCGCTTTACACGACGAGCCGCGACTGCGCAGCGCACGGCTGGGGGGATCCTCGCGGATGGCTCCTCCCGGTCCGAGGACCTCCCCAGTCTCGGCACCACCGCCGCTGCCGCGCCCCGGTTCGCCTCCCCATCCCGCGGGGCGCGGACTTACTCTCCTGCTTACAGCGCCGCCAGTCTGCCTTCCGCTCCAGCACCTGCAGGAGACAGCGACCGTTACCCCCGGGCCCCCCTAAGAGATCACTCACGGTACCGGGGCAACAGCCGCTCCCCGCCGCTCACACCTGCGTCTCCCCGGGCCGCTTGCCCGCACCGCTCGCCGCCATCTTGTGGCCGCCCCGTGTGGCCTTCCCCTCCAGCCGTGCTGATTGGCCCGAGCGCGACGGCGCCCGCCCGGCGGGGGGCGGGGCTTAGGGTGCACGGGAGCAAATGGCCAGGTAGGGGCGGGCGGCGCAGTACCTAGGTCACTGCGCACGTTATGAAGCTAAGCAGGGTCTGTCTCGTTCTGCAGTAGGATGGGTGACCCTGCTGGGGAGGCCGAGGGGGTAGCCCAGTTTCTCCAGGGGGAGGGCGCCCTGGGCCGAGTAAAATCGAGACTCTTGAGACTGCAGGGGAGCGCTGCGTGTGTGGAGGAGAATGGGGGCTGCGCTCTGCTCCTCGTGGGGTGAGTTGAGGCCTAGAGCAAGAGCCCACACCTGTGGAGATGTTGCAGTGAACAGTAATCCTTTGTTTCTGGACCTGTTTCGGTGCCTGCAGCTCTCCCAGCACCTGGCACCCAGCCAGTGGCTGCAAAAAGGCCTTCAGCAGCTCCCAGCCCCTCCCGTGGTAAAGGCAGGAGGGGGCCGTTTGCCTCCTCTCCCGCAGGTCAGTGCAGCTTGGGCTCCATTGGGATCAGTGCCATTGGCCGTGGCCCCACACCAAAAACCTGCAGTGCTGCTACTCCTGACCTGTGTGGGCCAAGCAGCTGCTGCCGTGGGACACAGCACAGACACTGCATGACGGACAGCAGTTCTTCAGGAGCCCTCAGCCCGGTGGCAGCGGCAGAGACTCTCAGCAGTGGCAGCCTCAGCCTTAGCGAGGTAACTGGCACACCCTTGTGGCACCCAGATCCTGCCCGCCTTGCTGCTGCCTGCCCAATCCAGTCTGACCCTGAGGCCCCTCTGGAAGTGCTGCTGGCGGTGCCACACCAGGCTGGCAGCAGGGGCAACCCGAGGCCACAGCCCCATCCTCCTGCCACTGCCTGAAGGTTTTGCTGTGCCAAGCCCTAACGAAGTGCCAGTGGTGGTCTGGGGGTGCACAGGGAGGGCTTAGCAAGGGCCAGGCTATTTATGAGTGCTGCTTCCTGGGGAGAAGCTGCTGCTGACTCTGTGGTTACCTTCCCAGGAGGTGCAGAACAGACCCAACAAAGCCATTGTTACTTAGGGGACGCAGCCACTTCCCTGGGCTTGTAATTCTTGGGATCGCAGGAATCAACCTTCCAGCAAGCAGACACTGCACAGAGCTGTGGGGATTGTGGGTGCTGGTGGAACAAGACAGGCCCCCAGCACAGCCTCAAAGGTAGGTACTGAAGTGTCTCTTCAGAAGCTGGCAGTGGAAAAGAGCCCAGGACCCAGCCTCACCCTTTTTGCAAGGAACAGCAAAATCATTTCACAGCAACAGAGAGCATCCCCTGGAGCTTGGACCTGGCAAACTTCTCAGCCATGTCTAACACAAAACACAGCTGGAAGCACAAACCCCAGGACAGATCAGGGTCTGCAGCCAGGCAAAGGAGGCAGCAGCAGGCAGGGCCCAAGGAGAGGCTGGTTCCTGCTCCAGGGCGCTCAGGAGCTGCTCTTCTCCCGCTTCCATGCTTGCAGGATGTCATTTGTTGCCTTCAGAGTGGCTTCCTCCTGAACAAAGGGCAGGAGTCCAGGCAGTGAGTGCTGCTCCCACCCTCACCCTCCTCTCTGCTGCCACAGGCTCACCTTGGCGAAGCAGAAGCGCAGGAAGTGGCTGTGGCTGCTCTTGTGGGCATCGCAGAAGAAAGCTGAGAAGGGGATGGCAGCAAGGCCCTGGGGAAAGGAGGCAGGCGAAGCTGAGGCCACTTCTCTCAGGCTCTTGTGCTCCAGTCTGAGTGAAGCTGCACAGGCCAGGCACCCCCCTGCCACGAGCTGCTGTCTCCTGGGTGGAAAGGGGCAGAGGCATTCACCTTTTCCTTGACCATCCACTTGGCAAACCTGGAGTCATAGGGCTCGTCGGAGCTGGGGTCCTCAGGGACATCAGATTCTGCAGCAGAAACACAGCACACAGGGGCGGAGGCTGCTGCTGGGTGCCTCAGCCAAGCCCCAAAGCCACAGCCTCAGGCAGCTTGGTTGGGGAACACACAATTGCCCCTCCTGCCTCGGGAGTCCTTTCTGCAGGGCCCTTGAGCTGCTCCCCCCCACAGCCTGCCCCAGCAGACCTGTGGCTGCAGGACTCACTGAACTCGGAGATGTCTGCCACCAAGAAGTAGGTCCCCTCGGGCACGATGGGCTTCATGCCCACAGCAGCCAGGCTCTGCACCAGGCTGTCCCTCTTCTGCTGCAGCTCCCTGGGCAGCTGCCTGAAATAGCTCTCTGGTTTCCCGTACAGCTCAAGCTCCCTCTGGAAACCCTGAGCCACAGCCTCCTGCATAGGGAAAATGGGTGGGAAAGTGGGGGGTAAATGAGGTGGGGAGGGGATGTGGTGTGGCAGGGAATGTTTTGAGGTGATTAGAGCAAAACAGGGCATGACAGGGCAGGGTCAGATGAGGTTGCCATGCTGAGGAGCATCTCCTCAATCACCATGCTCCATGTTTGCTTGAGAATTGGAGTCTGTCCCAGCCAGGTCACAGGTGAGCAGGGAGCAGGGGCTGAGTTCCCACTGTACCAGGCTAAGCCCTCTGCCCCCAGCCCCTCCAAGCTGGGCTCTCCCCTTGGCCCCAGACATGAGGTGCCTGCAGGGAGGGGCAAGGAGCCTCTCCAGGGCACTGTGCCCTTCAGGCCTGCTGTGGGCAGAAAGGATCCCGCTCAGCCTGTGCCAGGGGCTGGAGGCTGCAGGCAGCTGCCCTACCTGTGCAGCTGTGGCACAGTGGTACACTGAGTTCTGGTGCACGGTGCGGAGGTGCTGCAGCAGCTGGTCAGGTCCCACTGCCCAGCCCACCTGCAGCCAGGACAGGGAAGGAAGGTGCTGAGTGTCTGTGCTCTGTTATCAGACCCAAAGGGAGAGGGGTGGGAAGACCATGAAGTGCTGCATGGGGGAGTCACCTTCCATCCGGTGACGCTGAAAGTCTTGCCGGAGCTCCCGATGGTCACCGTGCGCTCCCACATGCCGGGCAGGCTGGCTGGCAAGAACAGACACCCATGGCAGAGCTCAGCCTGCAGCCTCTGGGCTGCGCTGATGGCTTGGGGGGAGCTCTCTGCCCGCCCCAGCCCAAGGTGAGCTCTTCACAGCACAGCTTTCAGCTGGACCACCCCCATGGCACAGCCCAGGCAGGCTTCTTGTCATGCAGGGTTTCAATCTGCATGTGCCAGCCCCAGGGGCTCCCAGAGATGCCAGGCACCAGCACCATGCAAGAGGAAGAGCAGGCCTCTGAAGTCACGTTGGGATGGATGTTCCCAAGCTGGAGACACCCGGAAAACCCTGAGTCTGTGCATACAGGACACAAATCAGCTCCGCTGGAGCCAGAGGTCCCTTTGCAGTGCAGTCAGCTCCGTCTGCAAGCCGAGGCTCTAGGTTAAGGCCTGGAGGCTGAGACCGAAGCGCAGCAGAACGCCACAGTGGGGAGGGGGCCCAAAGCAGCATCTCCCTCCCCGCCGCTGTCGCTCCCTTGGAAGACTCCAGGCGCCGCCCGGCTGCTCCGTACCGACGCGGAGGTGCTGCCTGCCGTCGTACACCAGCCACTCGTAGACCTCATCGCTGAAGCACAGCGCTCCGTGCCGCACGCACAGCCTGGCCACGGCCTCCAGCTCCCTGCGCCCGAACACCTGCGGCGGGCAGCGGCAGCCCTCAGCGCCTCAGCGCTGCCAGCGTCTCAGCCCCTGCCAGCGCCTGCGGTGGGCAGCAGCAGCCCTCAGTGCCTGAGCCCTGCCAGCGCCTCAGCCCCTGCCAGTGCCTGCGGTGGGCAGCGGCAGCCCTCAGCGCCTCATCCCCTGCGCTCCTGCCTTTCTGCGAAGGCTGCAGCCCTTTCCCGGCCATGTCCCGGGGGTGGGCAGCGCTGGCTGCCGTGGTCTGACACGGCAAAGCCCACGCTGGCACAGCAGACCGGGCTTCGAAGCACCAGGGGGGCGGGCACAGCCCACGGTGCGGCCAGCCGCTGCCACCGCTGCTGCGCGCAGGGTATCGATCCGCGGTCGCAGAGCGGCTGGGCTGGAGCAGCCGCAGCCCTCAGCTGCCTCCCGCGAGTGGCCGCGGCAGGGCCGGGGGCGTTACCTTGCCCAGAGGGTTGTTGGGCGAGTTCAGGACGATGGCTTTGGTCCGCTCGCTGAATTTAGAAGCTAGTTCAGCCGGGTCCAGCTCCCAGTCTGCACTGGACATCAACCTGCCAGCTTCTGGAGCTTTCTGGAGAGCAGAGAGCAGAGTCCCAGCTTATGTCACTGCTCCACATGCTGCTCACCACTCCTCACTTGACTCTGGCTCTGCCCTAGCCCACTCACCAGCCTTAGTGGGACAAACACAGGTGTGCCCCCAGCCATCCTCACCATGGGCTCATAGCAGTCAAAGAAGGGCTCAATGATTATCACCTGGAAGAGAGGGACAGGGCAGCACCCTCAGTGCCCTGTGCAGACCTTACCTGGCAGATGCAATGTGGGCACAGGACATTGTAACCTCTCAGTCACTGCAGCAGAGAACCTACAGTGCCACGGGCAGTGGCAGGGAGCAGGAGTGTCCCTCAGGACTAAAGGACTGTGCCCTCGGCAGGGAATTCTATCCTTTGGAAGCTCAGGTGCTGGAGAATGGGTCTGAAACCTCTTCTGCTTTGCAAAAGAGCAATGGAAAGCTGCCCCTGGCAGACCCACAGCCGGGGAGGGCTCTTGGTGGGCAGGCTGCTGTGAACAAGCCCAGACCTGAGCTCACCTCATTGCCTTCCTCCACGAAAGCCTGGAAGCAGCAGAAAAGGGCCTGGTAGGCGCCCACGGTCACCATCACGTTGGTCATAGGATCCAGGTCTCGTCCAAGCAGCTTCCCGAAAAACTGGGCTAGTACCTTCACCAGAGGTGGGTGTCCCTGTGAGGTGAGAGGAGGGGTGGGAATTGGGTCGCAGAAGGCTCCTAAAGCATGGCTGAGCCCTTGGAAGGGGCTTGGGCAGCCAAGCAGCCTGCGACAGCGTGGAGGGAGCATCTCCCAGCCCGGCTGCCTCGGACACCCTGGCACAGCCCCGGGGATGGGAGCTCAGGCTGGGGCTGGATGGGGTTGGAAGGGTTGCAGGGCAGTGCAGGGGGCTGTGGTGATGGGAAGCATCAGCAACATGCCAAGAGCTGAGCCTCTGGGGCTGTCCACGCACAAAGGCTCGGGTGTACTGGTGCAGTGCCTGGCTCTGTCCGCTCACAGCTCGCATGAATGCCTCCTTCAGGAAGTCTGGTGGGGGGAAGTCAGGGAAGCCCTGGCCCAGGTTCACCTTGGAGTAGGTGGCAGCTAGGTTTACAAACTCGACCCTGGAGAGAAGCGAGAAAGACAAAGCAGTTACAGAGGCTGCTGGCACCACTGGGCCAGCACCCTCGGGCAGTGAGCGAGGTTGGGTACTTCCCAGACTGATGGGAGTGGGATGCACTACAAGGTGCTCCCAGCTGCCTCCCTAGGACACCTGCACTGGCATCAAGTGTGAGCAGCAGGTTCAGAGCTGAGACAGGGTGACTGCTTCTAAAGAAATGCCAGGCAGCCGAGGCATGCTGCTCCATAGTGGGGGCTGTGGCCATTTCTGTCTGGTGTTAGGCTGCCTGAAGCCAGAGATGCCCTTAGCCAGGTGTTGTGGTTCATCAGGTACCCTCTCAACTTACCAGATATTCTTATCTATCCCCTCCAGCCTCTGAGCTTGCACTGGCTTGGACATTTTTGCCTGCCAAGACAGAGAGAAAATAAGTCTGAAAGGCAAAGGAAACGCAGCCTCCCCAGGTACACCTTCCCCAGCTGAAGGTGTGCCCTGCAGCACTACCCCTCGGGGTGCTGCTGAATAGCCCTGGAACAGAAATGCTGAAGCATGCCAGGGCCTGGTGGGTGGGTGGCAGGTACCATCCCTCCTCCCAGGCTCAGCTGCAGTGATTATTCCCCACTCATGTGCTCCCCTCTGCTGTCCCCAGAGGGCTGCCCAACTCTTCGTGTTGAGGTCTTCTGATTTTCACTTTGCTTCAGCCCTCCCTAGGGACTTTTGCAAGCACCCTGCTGAGGAGCTCTGTACTTTAAAGGGCAGCAGGTGGACTCTGCTCGGCCACGGAGCCAGGCAGGCAGCCAAGGACAAGCAGAAGTCACTGCCTCCCTGGCTCTGGAGGAGCTCCACTTCTCTCCCCCAGGCCCCTGCTTTGCTCTTTCTGGACGAGCTGATGGCTGTTATGGTCAGCAAGACTTGGTGCCTGAGCTGATTTTGGTGGGAGTAGAAGGATTTGTGGCTTGGGCACTGAAAGACAGGTGGAGGTAAAACTTTGCAGCCTCAGCACTGCTCTGCTGCAGCCAGCCAGGACAGCTGAGTGCAGATGTAGAAGCCTTGGTGGCCACAACCTTCCACCACTGACCCGGAGCTGGTATCTCCCAAGCACTTTGTGACCCAGAAGGCTTTGGCAGAAGAGCCCAGGAGATGAGGCAGCCCCAGCCAAGGACCCTTCTCCACAGACAATCTTCTCTTGCTTGTGAGATCTTCCCTTTAAACAAGCCACCTGTAAACGAACTGGTACAGAGCAGACTGCACCAGTGTGGCTTTTTCTGAGCCTCTCTGCCGTGCTGCCAAGGTGAGCTGGTGGGCAGGAGGCTGCCAGGCAGGGCATTCCATACCTGGCTGGGGTGGGAGCTCCTTGCAGTGCTGCTCTTCCTCCTCAGCGAGAAGTCGCGCAGCACTGGCACTGCCCTCCTGAGCATGCCACAGCTCCCACTGCCCCGTGGCTGCGGGCAGGGACCTGCCTGCACCAGCACAAAGCAGAGGGTGAGACAACTGCTCCATGGCTGCGTGGGCGAAGAAACTCCCCCTGTACCAGGGGCTGGGGCAGGTCCTGAACCACGGCCATAGTTATTCTGCTACAGGCAGGAACTGAGGGCAGCAGCTCAAATGTCAGACAGTGCTGGCACTGCACTTTGTGCCCAGGCAAGATCACAGAGGCAGCCATGGCTTCTGCCCTCCTCTCTCCCTAACTCCCCTCACTTTCTTCTGCACTGTGGGCAGTGGCACTAGCACCAGTGAAAGGACATCCTCTGGAAGCCAGCACTCACCAGCAGCTTCCCATCCAGTTTCACTGACTGCAGACACCTCTTGCCTCTGCTCTTCCCCTCCTGCAGCACCTTCACTTTCCTCTCTTATGGGGCTGTTTGGATGCCCTGGCTCTGGGGGCTGGCAGGCAAAACAAAGGAGCCTTGGGGGTGCGCACTAAGCTATCCTGCTCCACACAACCTCCTTCCTCTTCCTTCTTTTTAAGGTGACAGAAAAGAATTCCAAAGCAGCAATACTCGTCCTCTCAGCTGCTACAAGATTTACTCTAACAAGTGTCAGCTTCCATCTCCAAAGGGATTTTGGTGTTTCCTTACAAGGCCCCAACTAATTTCTGTGCCTGATGTGCTTGTTCCTTCACCTCAGCCCCCACTGAATGTGTAGTATTTGAGCTAAGTAAGTTCATGTTTTGTCAGGTCCTTGAGATAAAAGCAGAGAGTCAGGAGGGTGCACACACCAGGGACCAGCCATGGACTCATTCACCCTGCTGCCAGAAGATAAGGCAGGTTTGAAGCTGGCCAGCGCCAGGTAAGTTCCCAGTGCTGCCAGGTGCATCTCCATGGAAGTCCTCACTTCTGCACTTGTGCCCTTCCCCAGCTGAGCCCAGTGGCATTTCACAGATCTTTGCCCAGCTGGGAGAACCCAGCATCATTCACAGAGGAACTGGAAGCCACAGCAGAACACTACTCAGGACTCTGAAATATCCACCTGGTCCCTTGCCAGCTGCATGTTGGGGACAGGCACTGGGATGTGGGGGCACACTGCTTTGGGATGCCAAGCAGCTGATACTGGATGGAGGGGAACGACTCCATAGGTGACAGGGTGAAAGTGTGGCAGCGAGCAGAGGGCTTCGCCAGATTCCAGAAAGCTGCAGAGCTGTGCCAGGGCTGTGCACAAGGCTACTGCAAGCAGCAAAAGGCAGCACTGGGGTCAGGGTGGGCTCTGCCTCAGCCTCTCAGCCCTGGAGAAGCTTTTGGTGCCGGTGCGCAGCCAGAAGGAGCCCGGGAAGGGCTCCGGGAGCCCCGCACTGGTTAGGCAGTTCAGGCTGTGCGGTGCGCGGGGAGCTGAGGCACCTCTGGCCCCGGCAGCGTGACCAGGGCGGCGCAGAGCCAGGCTCTGGGAGCTGGCAGCTTAAAGGTCACGGCGGGGAGCGGTCACTCCCTGCCCCCCGGCCCACGGGCACCTGCCATCCCCCCCAGTACTCCCCAGGGGCCCGCCTGGCGCTGGCCAGCCCAGCTGGAGCACTCCTTGGCGCTGGAGACAGGGGCGCACCCGGAGCCTTGGCACCGTGGGGTGCCAGCCCGCGGCGGGAGCAGGGGCGCGGGCAGCGGCGGCAGCGAGCGGGGACAGGCAGGCACAAGGCAGGCACAAGGCAGCCCCAGAAGGGTCGGGGCGAACCCCACTTACATCAAGCTGGGCCGGGCCCCCCGGCGCGGCGAGAGATTGGCACGGCCACCGGGGCTGTCCCCGCACCCACGCTGCCCTCCACCGCCTCCGGCAGGCTCCAGGCGCAGTTTCCTGGGAGGAGCCAGCGGCGACACGGGAAGGCAGGGCCGCACCGGGCAGCGGTAGGGCGGGGGGCAGCGAACCTTTGGCAGCGGGTCTTGCCTGATGGGGCCGACCTGCCAGCACTGTCCCAGCGCTGGCCCCCACCGGGGCTGGGGCCGGCGAAGGGTGCTGGAGGAGGCTGCAAAATCCTTGGGGCGCGAAGAGGGAGTTCGCCCTCGGCCACCTTGAAAAATGAGTCTGTGAGGCAGTCAGAGGCTCAGGAGCGTCTTCCGCGGGCTCGGTGCTGCTGGAGAAGGGATCAAGGGCACAGAGGTGAAGGCATCAGCGTTCGGTGCTTCAGCGCAGACCGAGCGCTGTGCCTGGTCCAGCCTGCGGCAACTGGCACAGGAGCGGCCAACTGCGGCTAGGCAGCAGACGGCGAGCGGCAGAGAGGGGGCTCAGTGCGCGGGTGTGGGAGCTGAGCTCGGCCGCTGCAGAGGGGTGAGCTGCAGAAACAGAGGTGCCCTCCTGGCTGCGTCGTGCCCTCTTGGCTGCAGTGTGCCCTCCTGGTTGTGCCAAGCCCTCCTGGCTGCCCTCTGCCCTTCGTGACAAGGCGTGGCAGTGGCCCCAAGAGCTGCAGCAGTGATCCAGGAGGTGCTACAATGGCACCAGGAGGTGCAGGGGTCCCGGGGAAGTGCTGACTGCCCTCCACAGCAGAGAAGGCAGCAGCTGGCATCCACCCTGCTAGAGGTCCCTAATGCCACCCCACATCCGGCTGGGCTCGGGCAGCCCTGCGGTGACTAAGCAGGAAGGAATGTCTGTAGGCAGATGTAAACCATTGCTTGCTGAACTTCTGGTTAGCTCAGACAGTGACACAAACAGCTGGAAGGAGAGCTGCTGCTTGCTGCTTTCAGCAGGGCACATCCTGAGCCGATGATAGCTCAGCCCCTTCCTGCTGCCCTGGCTTTGCCCCTTCCTCCACCAGCCTCGCACCCTCCCCGGCTGTGGTTTGTCCCCGAGCTGAGCTCCCCAGGGGTGCTCAGCACGCAACCTGGCAGAAGAGTGCAAAGCTTCCTCAGCTCTGAGCTAACCCGGCCCGGTACAGGTTGGATTGGAGTCCTAAAGGCACTTGCAAAGACACAGAGACCTGGGCAGCGCCAGGGCAGGGAAGACTGAGGTGGACAGGAGCAGGAGCTCCTCGTTGCCAGGATCCATTCACTTCACCTTCGTGTCCTGAACCTCGGCAGAAATGCTGGATAAATGCACACGGAGCGTGGGGAGCAGGACACAGCTGACCTGGTGCTGCTCGGCTTGGGACAGTTGGCAGCTGTGCTCAGACACGAACCTCTCTGGCAGGATTTTTGTGTGCCTAGCGTTGCCTGGGCCACTGAGTGTCCGCAGCACCGTCTCGGTGGGGGTCTCGCAGCTTCTCCAGTGCCGGCACTGCGGGAGGCCACTGAGGGCCACGGCGTTCCTAGAAAGCAGGCAGGCTCTGTGCGCTCCGCGGGGGTATGCAGCCTAAATCCGGCTGCGACGACCCACGCAGAGCTGCCTCTCGCACGCCAATGCAGTGACAGCGAAGGACCTCGGACCGTGCCCAGCAGGTTCTGACAAAGCGAGGCTGCAGGGAGCCCGGCAGGGACGGACGCGCCTGGTGACTCACGCTGCTCTCCGTGCGTGCGAGCTCGGAGGACACCAGGCTGCCATGTCTGCTGCCAGCAAACCTGATGGACTTTTCCACGGCCTTCTGAGCTTGAGCCACGCCGAGGGGCTAGAACTGAAGCCAGGTGAAGTCAGGGCATGGCGGATGTAGTTTTTGACCTACCCGTGTATTCACAGCAGTGCCGCCAACCTGAACCGGGGCACGACGCCTTATTTATGTTTTTGACAGAGCCAGTTCTGGACTCCGGAACCGCTCGCAGCAAAGGAGGCCACGGAACTCCCACCTTCCCCTTCGCCTGCCCAACGCCGAGGCTGGAGTGGCGACGGCCCCCTTAAGGGTCTCCATTTCAAACGTTGCCCTGCATCAAGATGGCGCTCCTGCCTTCGCGGCCCCGCCTCCCCCCTGCCTCATTACCTCTCCGCGCCCCACACAAAGATGGCGGCGCGTCTTTGCCGTCATGCCCGCTCCCAAGATGGCGGCGCCCTCCTGGCTGGTCGTGGGCGGCGGTCTGCGGTGGTGGCGGCGGCGGCCATGCCGGGAGGGTGAGGTCAGTTCCGGGGCGGGGCTGCCGCGGTGCGGTGCGGGGCGAACAAAAGGAGCCGGCGTGAGGGCGGGTGGGGGCCGAGGCGGCAGGTGGGTACCGGTGACGGGGAGCTGCGGGCTGACTGCTGCCGCGCGACGCGAGGTGGCCCCGGGGGCAAGCGGGCGGGGACGTGTCACTGGGGTGGGGCGGACCAGAGGGCACCGGACCGGACCCCGCGGCACGCAGGTTCGGGGCCGGGGTCCGCCGGCGGCAGGGGCGCAGCAGGCAGGTGGGGTCCGAGCGGAGAGTGCCCCCGCTTAGCGCCCGGGCGGGCGCAGAGGATTTGCTGACTAATGGGGCAGGGATCGGCT
>VWYK01073463.1:203343-224282 GCA_013399775.1 Semnornis frantzii
CGGCCCCGGGATGCTCGGGCTTGGGGCTGGGGCCGAGGCCGCTGTCTGGGATGAGCGGGGGGAAGGTCAGGGAGTCCTCTCCCCGGGACGTGGTGCTTGCCGCAGCCAGGCACGGCTCACCGGGCAGCTTTGGTGGCACCGGCATCGCTCCAAAATTCGTCAGCCCCGACGGGAGCTTCGGGGGCAGGCGGACTCGAACCCAGAGCATTTTCACTGATACAGGCTGGGTTGTGCCAGCCTGTGTCTCCTTTTCGCTTTTCCCTGCTGGGGACCGAAGGCTTCCTGAGGCTCCGCAGTCCGGGCTGGACGCTGGCGACGCCTCTCCAGGCTCAGGTCTGCTTCCCCTTTCCCCATGTCCCTGCTGAGGTGCAAGGGGCCAGAACCAAACCCGTTCTGATTTGTGTCGATAGTGCTGAATTTGTGGCACTTCGAAGAGATCCCTGTTGGTAGATGTTAGGAGGAAGTTCTTGACAGAGAGAGATTGGCACTGGAATGGGCTGCCCAGGGAGGTGGTGGAGTCGCTGTCCCTGGAGGTGTTCAAGACAATACTGGATGGGGCACTTAGTGCCATAGTCTGGTTGATTGGCTAGGGCTGGGTGAGCTTGGAGGTCTCCTCCGACCTGGTTGATTCTATGATTCAGTGCATTGTGGGGGAGAGCTGCTTGGGCTCAGAGTGCTGAGGAACGTGAGCTGCACTGCCAGGTACTCCTGGTAGTAACAGTCCAAGCAGGAACAATTGGGCTTTTCAGAAAGGGGGTAGCCAAACCATTAATGTCTTTTCCCTTCTAAAGGACTTTGTTCTTCCAGGAGGCTAATCTGGCTCTGCCAGGCTGGGACTGTTCAGTACCAGCTGTGGCTGTGGCTGCAGGAGTTGCTCCTAGGCACCAGCTGTTGCTTCCTCCTCAAGCTTTGTTTAGTGCTTAGAACCGTTCCCACCTTTTCAGGTGTCAGGGCAGCTCTCCGCGCTTCCCAGTGAGCCTCTGAGCTGTTCCTCCTTGGACCTCTGTCCCTTACCAGGTGGTTCCTGGTGGGGGTGCCTCTCTGATACTGTCTGTCTCCCTGCAGGGCAGCCGTTCCCATGGCGTGTGGGGAATGCGACGCTTCGGCACCCGCTCGGCACCCAGTGCACAGGAGCTGCAGCCCCCTCCAGCACAGAGCACTGGAGTGCAGATAGCAGAACCCAGCTGCAGGGTAAGGGCTCTAGGCCATCCGCCAGCTGCCGAAGCAAAGCCAGAGGAATTAGCAGGACGTCACTTAAAGGTGGCTGTGAAACACGGGGCGGTGGTGAGCGCTAAGGAGCAGGAGGGAGGGTGGTTGATCAGAGGCGATACGGGAGAGCGGTGCTGGTGGTGTGCTAATTAACGTGCGAGCCCTTAGCTGGAAGGTGAAACAAAACAATGGCATTGAGCCTTGTCCAGAGCAGCCTCTGGCTGTTATCTCTTCGCCCATTCATCAGCCCTGGCCCTGCGGTGAGTGCTTGAAGGCCGGCAGTAAGTGGTGGTGGCTGCTGCCCGAGGGGAACACAGCTGGGAAGTGGCAGGAGCTGCCCCCATGGGCGATGTTTGTGTTGTGTGGTCATCTCCTAGCCAGTGCCCTGGCGAGTCACCCGCGTGGGTGGCAGTGAGGCAACGACAGACGCCAGTTGAAGAAACTGCTAGTCCCTGGGTTCCTTAGGAGGAACAGGGAGAGGTGCTGCAGAGCTCTGTGCTTGTCTTTGGGGTGGGGATTGCTGTGCAGCTTGGCAGTGTACAGGCTGCTGCTGCCAGGAGTCGAGTCCCTGAGCCTTGTCTGATGTCCTGGCAGCTCATTGCCGTGTTTGTCAGCTGCTGCTGGTTGGGAAGCCCAGCTTGGTCCGTGTGGGTCAGAGGCCACCTGCACAAACCTTTCCTCATAGCTTGTCAGGAGCCTGCATGTGATGTGTGCAGTGCCTGCAGCCCTCCAGTGCTGCCTCAGGGATGACTGCACTACAGTGCCTGCTGCAGGCCTCCAGAAAGAGGCTGTGGTTCTCTGATGCTATTTTTGTTTTTAAAACATCAGTGGAGGTCAGATGTGTGAGTTGTCATGTTATTGCTGTGTTACTGAAGCAGGCTTGGGCCTTTGTGTGATTCCTCCCCCTCCTAAAGAAGGCTCTTGTTTGGCAGAGAGCTTAAAGGGGAGTGGAGCTCACTGCTGGTGTTGAACTGAGCAGTACTGGGGGTCTAGGGAAGCTAGAGGTGCAGGGTCAAAGAGTGATGGGGCAGAGAGGAGGGCTGGGGGGGTGTGGATGCTTGTCCATTGTTTTGGCAATGATTACAGAGACATTTATGCAGCTGCAGTGTGGGGGAGCCTCTGTGGTGCATTTTTTTCATTTCAGAAATGGCCTCAGTTCAGGCTTTGCAGGCAGCTACCAGTCTGCAAGTTCTGCATGCTTCCAGGCAGCCTTTTGCTTGCACTGCTGATCTGATGTGTGCATTTTGTATTGCATCTTGCAGCACAGCTCAGGCAGCTGGACTGTGCATGCCTTCCTGCTGCTGCCAGACTGGATTTGAAGCTAAAAGCATCCAGTCACAGTCTGCTCTGAAGTACTGCCTTGTTCCTGAGCATTGTTCACATCTGCTATAGAGTTACCTTGGCAGGTCACAGAGCTGCTCCCCTGAGAGGTTTAAGCTCCAGTCTGCCTTTGTGCTGGGCAGCTCCACAGGCTCTCCTTTAGAGCCTTGGCTTTGTCAGGTGTTGGTGAGGGTTGGGTGGTCCCAAGGTAGCCTGCTGCAGTGTTCTGAGCTGGGGGTCACAGCCAGTGTCTCAGCTTGTGGTGCTGAGGCAAGGCTCTCAGGGTATGGTGACTGTGCTGGGTCCTCTCCTTCCTCCAGACTGAGGCTGCATCTTGCTGTGCTGATGGCTGATGTGTTGCTTTACTTGCTTTGTTCTCATCTGCGTCTTCTTTCATCCTTCCTGGCTTGAAAACATCTGTGGCACACTCATGGATTTGTGCATGTTGTGACAGTCTGTAAACAATCAGCAAAGATTATCCCTGCCTTAAAGTTTTTACTTACTCTTGGTATTTGAAGCTGTTGTTAGTCAGCCCTGCTCTCTCCCTGATTTCTGTCCCCACCTCCTTCAATGTTGGGGTGAAATGCTGGTAGCCATCAGCTGAGCTGCTGCTGTCTGCCCTGAGTAGTTACCATGGAGTGAATCCAACCCTTTGCACTAGGCAGTGCAGGAGTGTTCCCTGGTGGCACAAGGCAGTGACACTTTTCCCAGACAAGCTCTGCTGCCCTGTCCTTGAAGTATCTTTCTTTATGGCAGAGATGACTTCTGGATGGACTGCCTGTGGTGAGGACCATTCAGCAGTTGAAAGCCGGCACACACCTTCCTCTCTGGTCTGCATCATGGGTGCAGGTCCCCTGGCAGCACTTCAGTGTCCATGGCTGTGTGACGCCAGTGCAGTCCCTGCTCCAGGCGGCAGTGGTGCTGGCACTTTCAGGCTGTTGCTGGGGCAGAATGGTGCTAGAAGATGTCAGGCCAAGCCAAGTCTCTGTGCAGGTGGCTGTGAGAGTGCAGGAGTCCTCCCCTGAGCCGGCTGGTGGCAGGCAGCAGAGTTGCTGCTCTGGGTGCCTGGCGTCAGCCCTGATAAGCTCCAGCTGCACTATTCCAGCTCAGAAACCTTTCCAGCCCTTACGGGGCATTTGTTAGTGTAGAAGGGGCCTGGTACAACGGTGGCACTTGGCTGGGTTATGGCTTTAGTGCCTGCCTTCACTGCTGTGTGCTTCTAAACAGCAGAGGACAAAACCTCTTCTGGCCTGGAGCTCTGCAGTGGATCATGTGGCTGCCCTTGTGCTGGGAAGGTGTCCTGAGGTGTGGCTAAAAGCTCTGGTTCAGGCTTTTTATTTTTTTTTTAAATTTTGATTCTGGGCCTAATAAACATGGAGGGAGGAGACCTATAACCTCCTGTCCCCTTTCTGATGAGCAAAGCTCCTGCCTTTCCTGCTGTTAGCACAGGGCTCTGCCATGCCCTTCCGTGGCATTCCTGGTGGCAGCATGCTGGGCAGGGAAGCTCTGCTGTGTTGAAAACAGAGTGCAGCATGTTGCAGCTCGTCCCTAGTCAGGGCTACAGCCTGAGCAGAGGAAGGTTCTGCTTCCCTTCTCCAGCTCTGATGCTGCCAGCACATGAACAGCATCTTTGGGCCTCTGAGAGGTGAGGAATTCTAACAGCACTGCTTGGCTCTTGCTTTGCACTCCTCAGTCTTAGAAGGACATCCACTGAGAACCTGTGTAGTGGAGACTGTGGAGCTGTGAGGTCCAACACACTGCCCAGGGCTGCCTGCCAGGAGCTGTGCCCCAGAGCTGCCTCACCTGGCAGCAGCACAGCACCCAGGGTGAGCAGAGCTCCCCTGCTTTCAGGGGGCTCCTGCAAGTAAGAGGTGGAAGCCTGAAACTCTTGTGTATGTTGTGGGCCCTGCAGTCCTGTTCTGCCAGGAGCTCCACTGCTAATGGGATGGGGAGCAGCGAGGAGGCTGAGGAGCTGCTGAGCCAAGGTGCCAGTGGCACAGAGCAGTGTTTCTGCTCACTCTGCCCCTAGCTGGCTCAGCTAGCCAGCAGTCCAGGCAGAAGTTTGGAGCACTGCTCAGCCAGGTGGCTGCCAGCAGAAGTCCATCTTCATTCCTTTGACTTGGCTGATTCTGGATCAGGAACGTGCCCACACCAAGGGCTGGTTGCTGCTCCCCGAGGGCTTGCTCCTGCTGGTGGGCTCTGTCAGCCTTCATCCAGTGCGGAGCAGGCTCCTCTGTCCTGTCTTTGAGCCAGGTGGGTTTGATCTTGTTCCTGATGGGTTGTGCTGTTCAGGTGTGGTGTGCCCCAGAGTCTCTGCTCTCTCCTCTCAGGTGTGCCCTGAGAGGTGCAGGATTAGTCCCGCTGGTGCTTGTGCAGCCTGGGTAGGTTTGGCAGCCTGGTTATGTAAGTGGGAAGCCACTTACATGAGTGCCAGCTCGGTGCTGCACTGTGGACAGATCACCTGAGCCCCTCCTCAGGCCTGCTCTGCTGGTCCTTACCCATGAACCCCTGTGCTCAGGGAGGCTGCAGGGCAGAAGTGGCTCAGCAAGGGAAGCTTCTCCACTGCAAGCTTTGCTGCTGACAAGGCAGAAGCTTGAAAGCTCTGCAGGCTGCCTGCTTCTCCTGTGGGCTTGGTGGCCTTGGTCACTAGGGAGGTGATTGTAGTTTTGGCTGTCTGCAGAGCTTGCTCCTAGTCCTATGTCAGAGGAAGGTCCTCCAGGTAAATCTCTGCTCTGCTGCCTGGGTGCTTGTTGGGAGGGTCCCTTCCAGCTACCTGCTTGGCTCCTGCATGGTGTCTGGAATCCCAGTGCCTGCAGGCAGAGCCCTGCTCTGCAGGGGGACACTAGGTGACAGAGGTGGCTTCTGAGCATCTGAATTCTTGGAGCTGCTATGCTGTTGTCAGCAGCCCCAGCAGTGAGACTGCCTGCTCTGATCCAGAGGGGAGAGTGTTGCAACAAGAGCTGCTCTGGAGTGGTTGCAAAATGGAGCCCATGAGATGCAGATGGATTTCTGCATCCTGCTGTAGAGGACTCTGAGGTCCAGGTGTGGATTGCAGACATGGGAGGTCTGGGTGGGGAGGGAGGTGACTTTCCCACCTACTCTGTCAAGGTTCTGGTGGTGCTGAGAGCCCGATTAGATAAGGCAAACTCCATCTTCAGCAGAGGTTTATTGATGTCCTTCTGGGACCTGGAAGGGGTCTCCAGTGGTGCCAGGAGGACCAAGCATTCGGGGGGTGTGTCCTTTCCCTCCAGTGACCCCGTCATTGTTACTGGAAGGCAGGAGATTTCCTGCTCCACCCTGCCGAGGCTTGATTGCTGACACTGAGCTATGCTGAGCTGCCCTGGGACACTCAGGTCTTGTCTGCACAGCGAGAGGGCAGAGACCTGCCCCAGGGAGTTGCTGCTGCTTTCCTTCCTGGCTACCTTGAGATACAAACCAAAGTTTTCTTGAGCAGAAACTGGGCACAACTTGAACCACATCTCCAGCCTGGAAGTGCCTGGGCCAGGAGACCACGACTCTTGGAGACACCCTCCACAATCTATAGGCCTGCTGTGGGTAACCAGGAAGGGCTGACAGGACCTGCAGGAGCTGATGAGGTGAAGCACTGAGGGAGGAGGAAGAAGCTCTGGGGAGGAGTGGAGGCCAGGCAGGGGAAGGGCTGCAGGTAGGGTTGCGGGGGAGGGCTGCAGGTGGGTTTGCTTCTTCCTTGGGGCCAGGCAGAAGCAGTGAGGAGGCTTAAACAGAGAGCACTTTGGGCTTCCTATGGCCGGTGGCAGAAGGTGCTCAGGGTTTCATTTGGAAGTCAGGGACAGCAGCAGCACTGCCATAAGGGCTTTGCTTCCCAGAACTTTTTGGTTTCCTTTGTGACACTTAAATCCCAGCTGAGATGAGCTCTGGGGACAGTGGCTGCTCAGGGAAGTGGATTGCTTTCAACTGTCTGTGTCTGAAGTCAGGGAGGCCAAGAGCAGCTGCTGCAGGGCTTCAGACCAGTAACTGCTCTTTCCTTGGAGTGTGAATGTGCAGAGGAGGAGGCAAAGCTGCAGAAGGGTTGATGGGGCTGTGGGGCAGCTTCGTACCCTTGTCCAGCTTGCATTGTCAGGGGGATGCCAAGTTGTACCCGTGAAGTTCCAGGGACCATAACTGCATTGGGAGGAAGCCCTCTGCCTTGCCTCTGTGCTCTGAGAACACCACAGTGCAGATTTATCATGTCCCAGCAGCAGAGTGCTGGCATCTGTGCCCTCTGGATCTTGTCACTGACTCCTTAGCCCTGGCATCAAATCCCAAAGGACAGCAGTGAACACCCTCAGCCTGCTCTGGCCAAGGCCTGTCCTGTGAGCTTGCTGTGGTGTGAAGGTCCCAGCATGAGGCTGAGTGCCAGTGCCGATGGCTGGTGACAGCTTGTCAGGAGGAGCAGCAGTGAGGTCCTCAGCCCCAGCAAACTGCCAGTGCTTCCCACGGGCATCCTGAGCAGCCCCCGGTGACTGTGCTGTGTCCCTTGCAGGTGCACCATGATCCCCGTGACGGAGCTGCGCTACTTCGCTGACACGCAGCCTGCCTAC
Organism: Semnornis frantzii; assembly: GCA_013399775.1. NCBI lineage: Eukaryota > Metazoa > Chordata > Aves > Piciformes > Ramphastidae > Semnornis > Semnornis frantzii. Next base: position 210,432 of record VWYK01073463.1, read on the forward strand.
CGCATCCTGAAGCCCTGGTGGGACGTCTTCACCGACTACATCTCCATCGTCATGCTGATGATTGCTGTCTTTGGGGGCACACTGCAGGTCACCCAGGACAAGATGATTTGCTTGCCCTGCAAGTGGGTGACCAAGGACTCCTGCAATGACTCAATCAGGGGCTGGGCAGCCCCGGAGCGCCCCTACCACAACTCCAGCCTGGCCGAGGCAGGGCCCACAGGGATCCGCTATGACCTGGACAGGCACCAGTACAACTACGTGGATGCGGTGTGCTATGAGAACCGCCTGCACTGGTTCGCCAAGTACTTCCCCTACCTGGTGCTGCTGCACACCCTCATCTTCCTGGCTTGCAGCAACTTCTGGTTCAAGTTCCCACGGACCAGCTCCAAGCTGGAGCATTTTGTGTCAATCTTGCTCAAGTGCTTCGACTCTCCATGGACGACGAGGGCCCTGTCCGAGACTGTGGTGGAGGAGAGTGACACCAAGCCAGCCTTTGGCAAGATGAATGGCTCCATGGACAAGAAGTCCTCCACGGTCAGCGAGGACGTGGAAGCCACCGTGCCCATGCTGCAGAGAACCAAGTCCCGCATTGAGCAGGGCATCGTGGACCGGTCAGAGACCGGTGTGCTGGACAAGAAGGAGGGCGAGCAGGCCAAGGCGCTGTTCGAGAAGGTGAAGAAGTTTCGCACGCATGTGGAGGAGGGGGACATCGTGTACCGGCTCTACATGCGGCAGACCATCATCAAGGTGATCAAGTTTGTGCTGATCATCTGCTACACAGTCTACTACGTCAACAACATCACCTTCGACGTGGACTGCAAGGTGGACATTGAGAGCCTGACCGGCTACCGCATGTACCGCTGCGCGCACCCCCTGGCCACGCTTTTCAAGATCCTAGCCTCGTTCTACATCAGCCTGGTGATCTTCTATGGCCTAATCTGCATGTACACGCTGGGCTGGATGCTGCGGCGCTCACTCAAGAAATACTCCTTTGAGTCCATCCGTGAGGAGAGCAGCTACAGCGACATCCCCGACGTGAAGAACGACTTCGCCTTCATGCTGCACCTCATCGACCAGTACGACCCCCTCTACTCCAAGCGCTTTGCTGTCTTCCTCTCTGAGGTGAGCGAGAACAAACTGCGGCAGCTGAACCTCAACAACGAGTGGACTCTGGAGAAGCTGCGCCAGAGGATCACAAAGAACTCCCAGGACAAGCTGGAGCTGCATCTTTTCATGCTGAGCGGTATCCCTGACACCGTCTTTGACCTCATCGAGCTGGAGGTCCTGAAGCTGGAGCTCATTCCTGACGTCACTATCCCGCCAAGCATTGCTCAGCTCACCAGCCTTAAGGAACTGTGGCTCTACCACACGGCGGCCAAAATCGAGGCTCCAGCCCTTGCCTTCCTGAGGGAGAACTTGAAGTCTCTGCACATCAAGTTCACAGACATCAAGGAGATTCCCCTCTGGATTTACAGCCTGAAGACCCTAGAGGAGCTTCATCTGACAGGGAACTTGAGCGCCGAGAACAACCGCTACATCGTGATTGATGGCCTGAGGGAGCTGAAGAGGCTGAAGGTGTTGAGGCTGAAGAGTAACCTCACCAAGCTGCCCCAGGTGGTAACAGATGTTGGTGTGCATCTGCAGAAGCTCTCCATCAACAATGAGGGCACCAAGCTTATTGTCCTCAACAGCCTTAAGAAAATGGTCAACTTGACAGAGCTGGAGCTGATCCGCTGCGACCTGGAGCGCATCCCTCACTCCATCTTCAGCCTCCACAACCTGCAGGAGATAGACCTGAAGGACAACAACCTAAAGACCATCGAGGAAATCATCAGCTTCCAACACCTGCACCGCCTCACCTGCCTTAAGCTGTGGTACAACCACATTGCCTACATCCCCATGCAGATAGGCAACCTGACCAACCTGGAGCGCCTCTACCTGAACCGCAACAAGATTGAGAAGATCCCCACCCAGCTCTTCTACTGCCGCAAGCTTCGCTACCTGGACCTCAGCCACAACAACCTGACTGCCATCCCCCTCGACATTGGGCTGCTGCAGAACCTGCAGAACCTGGCTGTGACAGCCAACAGGGTAAGAGAGCCGGGAGCTGGGCCTGCTGAGAGTGGCTCTGGCGCTGCTCTGTGTGGTTGAAGTGCCCTGGGCTCTGCCAGTCAGACCCTCCAGCCTTTGGCTCTGAGGGGTTTACCCAAGGCAGGAGGCTGAGGTGACTCCAGGCCAAGCCTTTCTCCAGTAGCTCTTCTGTAGCATTTCACCTCTGAAGAGCTGAGCTGCACAGCCTGGGGAGCCTCTGGGTCACCTTCCTGGGAGGCTGCTTGGCTCCTGCAGGTCATTGCCACCTGTGGCTGCAGGAGGCTCTCTCAGAACTGCAGGCTCTGGACAGATGTAGGCAGTGGCTCCTGGGTGGTTCTAGGAGCATGCAGCAAGACTGTCCTGGAGCAGGCCTGGTTTTCTCTACCCTGCACCAGGACTCTTGAGGTGCTGGCAGGCTGCATGCCTAAGGCAGCGGTGCCAGGCTGCCTGCCAGGGCACACAGCACTGCTGTGGTTTGCCCTTCCCAGGAAAGGGCTCCCAGGTCAGGGCTTTGCTCGCTGGGGCAACACAGGGGTTTTCAGTGTTCCTGAGGTCCAACCAGGCTTTGGAGGCAGTGTCTGAAAATTCAGGTCTGTGCTGTGCAGCCTTTGCTGCAGCTCTGCAGGTGCCTGGGCAAGACCACGACTACCCTGGAGCTCTGACAGCCTGGCTGCTCTCAGTGAGCAGTGACAGCAGGAAGGCTGCAGGCTGGCATTCGCAAGGCCAAGAATACTCAGACGTCCTCTCCTAGCTCAGCACCCTTGGCAGACAGACACTCGTGGAGCTGGCTGGTGTGGGCCACAATGGGATGCAGGCTGCGTTCTAGCCCAGTGCTGTCCCTGCAGGAGCTGTGCTGCTTGCAGAAGCCTGTGAGCATCTACAGCAGGCTGCTGTTTGCAGAGGGCTCTGCAGGAGCAGCAGTAGTGGCTGAGCTGGCTTTGATTGCTCTGGGCTCTTCCTGGCTTCTCCTTGGGCTCTATCTGGTTTGGGACTTGCAGCCTGAGCCACGATGGCAGCACACAGCTCAGGACATGGCTGCCTGCAAACAGCAGCCTCCAAGGTGAGCCCCTGCATCACGAGCAAGGTACTGGACTGCTGCCTGCTCTTTGTTAGCCCTTGGCCATGTTGCTTTCCTAGAAACTCTCTGGGAGGCCTAGACTATTAAAAGCTTTCCTAGAAATGAGCCTCAATGAATTAGTGACTCATGGACGCAGGAAGGTGGTGGTGGGAAAGCTAACAGCTGGTGGCTGCGTTGTGTGTGTTGTGTTTTGGCACTGGCAGAACCCTGTGCCTTGGAGCTGGATGTCTGCAGTGTGTCAGAGCCCCACAGAAAGGGATGGAAGAACAGTCCCAGAGGGCCTGCAGTGGTACCCATGGAGCCTCTGCTCTAGTAACAGCAGGACTGGGAGTCCTGGCCTGGGTCAGTATAGCACAAGTTACGCTGGTGGCTACTGAAAGCAAAGGAGCTGTGGTCCAGTGGTGGTGTTAAAGGGGTTGGGATGGAAAGAAGCAGATCCCGGTAGAAAACTGTGGCAGTAAAGGCTAGGAGCAACCTTCTGGTCTTCTAATCCTGCCCCTGATTTCTTCCACTTCAGCCACCTAACTGGGGCTCTGTTGTAGGGCAGTGGTGTCTGAAGAGGGATCCACGTGGCCATGGTGCAGCAGTCTGGACGCAGTCACTGCAGTGGGTGGCAGGAGCTCAGCCCCAGGGCACTGCTGGGCTCTCCTGGGCAGGGCAGCTCTCTGCCAGCCCTGCCCGGGGCTGACTCTGCGTTTCTCTGCAGATCGAGAGCCTGCCCCCGGAGCTCTTCCAGTGCCGCAAGCTGAGGACCCTGCACCTGGGCAACAACGTGCTGCAGTCGCTGCCGTCGCGCGTGGGGGAGCTGAGCAGCCTGGCACAGATTGAGCTGCGTGGAAACCGCCTGGAGTGCCTGCCCGTGGAGCTGGGTGACTGCCCCCTGCTCAAGCGCAGCGGGCTGGTGGTGGAGGAGGACCTCTTCAACACCCTGCCCCTCGAGGTCAAGGAGCGGCTCTGGAGGGCGGACAAGGAGCAGGCCTGAAGCCCTGGGCTGGGGGCAGAGCCTCTGAGTCACCAGAAGGAACCAAAAGGCCATTCCAGACCCCCTTCCCCACACCCTCCCCTCTGCCCTCTCCATCACCACCAGCCTGGCCAAGGAGCTCCCAGCCAAATGTGACTTGAGAGGCGGCCTTGGGGCGAGGGAAACTTGGGATGAGTATGCGGGTGGCTGGCCTGGGCCAAGGGGACTGAGGTGCTGCTGTTCTCCCAGAGGGGATGGTGCTGGTGAGAAGAAAATGACCTTGGAGCGAAGGGCAAATGAAATGTGGGGGTTGCTGCAAAAGGTCTGACAGGTGCCAAGGACGTTGAGAGTCCTGTGAGCAGAGACCAGGGCACTCTTGCAGGCCTCGTGCCCCAGGCCCACACAACTGTGGCACCCAGAACTGTCCCTCCTGGCTAGGAGCCAGGCGGTGAGGTGGGACAGGGCACAGCTGACTTCAGCTGAGTGCTGATGTCAGGGGCTGGGGGAGAAGCTTCCCTCAGACACCAGCTTGAGTGCAGGAGCTGCTTTTTCTCTTTCTTTTTTCCTTCTTTTTACTAATTATCTTTCCCCTTTGCACTCCAGATCTTCTCCTCTGCCCCTGGAGAAGGAACCAAACCCCTCCAACTCCATCTACTTGTTTCAAATTGCACTATTTGACCAGTTACAGGTCCTGTGACAGCATCACTCCAGCTGCTGTGCTGGAGGCACCAACTGACAGCTTCAGAACTTCAGCTCTGCAGTAGGGGATTTGGAGCTGTTGGGGGGAGGCCTGGGCAGAAGGCAACTGGGCTGTCTGATGCTCTCCTAGCAGCACTGAGTTGCTTCAGGATCTGGCTTTGAAAGTGTTTAAGCCACTCCAGTTCCTGGCGTTTTGGCAGCTGTCAGAGATGAGCACAAACTGGGCAGTGCTGGGGGGCTGCTGGGAGTAACCAAGGGGGCAGTTGGGTTCCCTTTGCACCTCTTGCACTCCCTCACAAAGCTGCTGGGTGCTTTGCCCATGGCTGTCAGAGCTGCTTGGTGGTTCTTTTCTGTTCTCCTCCTCACTTTAACAGCTGCCAGTTCCTGGGCACCTCTTGACCTAAGTAAAAGGCCAATGCTGATGGAAGTTGGTGCTGGAAGGAAACCTGTGCTGGTTCCTCCCCTTTGCATCCCTCAGTGTTATGGAGCACTGTGAGAATCCTCTGCAGAATGAGCTCCTCAGACCCCTGGGACAGAGCAGCTTTATTGAAACAGCTCTGAGCTGTTTGGTGTTGTTTGCCCCAGCCCTCTGCCCTGGCAGAGGCAGATCACTCATCACAGCTTCTGATAATCACCTCCTTGGGATGGGGTGGCCAAGGGGGCTCTGCCATACACCCCAAGCCTGCTCTTGCCCATCAGAAGGAGGAGGAGGCCAAAGAACCTGCAGGTCCTGGCTCAGTGTCCACTCAGCAGCCTGGCTGCAGGGGGAGATCTGTCAGCTGAGGAGGTTGGAGGCCTCCTGCATGTACAGAAGGGGAAGCTGCAGCCACCTCCAGAGCAACTCCGGGCCAGCTGCCAGTGCATGCCCTGGTTTGCCAGCCGTGCTGCTGCCCTGGGTGCTGAGGCAATCAGGCACTCCGGGGCTGTCTTCATCAGCTGTAAGATATGGAACCTCTACACTAAAGAGCTGAGCAATGTGTCCTGGGCTCTGGATTTGGTGATGTTCAGATGCTTCAATAAAGCTACATTGAAACCCAGGAGACCTGCTCCTGAAACTGCTTCCAAGGGGGCTGGGAGTGCTGCCTGCCACAGCCTGAGCAGCAGGGCAGGCTGGCACAGTCCAGAGGGCAACGGAACTGAGGCTCTGGAGGGCAAGGCCCTACAAAAGCTGCTTCTTCTATCAGGTTGGTGTCTGGCAGCTGTGACTTTGGGGCTGCTGGAGGCTGAGGGCAGTGCTGTGGCTGCCTGGGTTGTGCTCCTCTTGGCACTGGCCTTTTGGGTGGGCAAAGGGCAGGGTGGGCTTAATGCTCCTGAGGCAAGGCAGGGCTGGCATCAGGCTGAGCTGCAGTAGCTCTGCTCTCCACGCAGGTCCTGGTGGGGGGCCGTCTGGCTTGTGATGGACTCCTCCTACTCTGTGCCAAGAGGTGGTGCTGGAGACTGATGGCTGTGCAGCGGAGGCCTGGGCTGGTTTGTAGCAGGTGCATCTTGGACTCGGCAGGGCTGGAAGGGCAAAGTGCCCCAGGATTGTCACTTTGCTCACCTATCCGTGCCTGGATCCTTGCAGCCAAGTGCTCTGGCTTGGCTCTAGCAATGGTCTTAGTTACACTGAACTTTACACAGCTGTGAGCAGCTCTGCACAGTGCACTGCAAGGGCTGCTCAGCTCCTGCTCTGTGCCCCTTGGACCAGTGGGCAAAGGAAAGGAGTAAACTGCCTCCAGCTTCTGCTCCTGCAACAGAGCCCTGCAGCAGCTGGGAAGAGCCTGGCCTGAGGCCTGCAGGGCTGGGCAGCTCAGGCCCGGCTTGTGTGGCACACAGCTGCTGTGGTGCATTGCTCTGTGCTCCCTTCCGTCCTGGCCGCTAGGACTTGAGGGAAGCTCCTGTGCAGCAGCTGCCCCTTCCCTGCCACTTTCTGTCTTCCAGCCGCGGAGAGGTTTCATCACCTTTGGGTGACAAAACAGCAGGTTGCTGTACATGAGTCACCTGCCCAGGACCTCCCCGGGGGCAGGGCTGGGGGAGCGCTCCTCAGACGCTTCTGCTTCGCTTGTTTGCTTTGGTTGCATTGCAACAGATTTTCCCCTGAGCTATTTGGGTCCTGCAGCTCCCTGCCCGTGTGCCAGAGGGGCTGTGTCCTGCGTGCGCTGGGCAGTGCCCAGAGCAGGGCTGGAGCCACAGAAGCTGCTGTGAGGCCTTTCCCCCTCTCTCGCTGCTGGCTTTGCTCAGCTCCTGTGGCGGCAGCAGGAAAGCCTCCAGGATCTCATCACCGAACTCCTTCAGCCATGTCGAGTTGCTGCCTGTGCAGCAGAGGTGGATGCCGTGTGGAGTCGCACAAGGAAAGGCTCGGGCAGGAGCTCTGGAATTCACCTCTTCTCTGTGCCCTTGCAAGGAATTCTACCAAACAATGGGGAAAAACTTCCTGGAAGAGCCGGAATGGGAAGGGGGCTGAGGAGCCTGAGTCACCCGTGCCAGCTGCTCATGGCTGAGGCATTGCTCATTGCCCTCTGTACTCCTGCGGCAGGGCTGTGGTTCAGCATCCCAGACTGACATGGAGTGGCACTTAGGTGTGGTTTGGGAATCCTGATGCTCGCTCTGGGGGAGATGTTTGGGCAGCTGGTGACAGCGCCTCCACCTCGGGTGCTTTTGTGCTCTCTGGCAGCCTTTGTGAGGCTCAAGCAGAGTGGACCTTGTTTTCCATTTGCATTTTCCGTCTCTGGCTCCTTTTCCCAGTTCTCTGCAGGCAGAGGCACTTGGCCCTTCAGGTGCCCTGCAGAGGACAGATGTTGGCAATTCCATTGTGTGGCACTGTTGGGTTCCTGGTCTTGTTCTGGGAATCCCTGTGGACTGTGGCACTCCTCTGTGGCAGGCAAACAGAGGCTATGCAGCACAGGTCCCTGATCAGCCAGGGGCTGCCTTAGGTGTTTGACCATCACTGCAGCTCTGGGCTGCAGCAGGGCAGGTGCCAGACCCCAGCTGTTGGGGCACTCAGAGGGAGGGACAGATCCTGAGGGGGGGCTCTGCCTGTTGCCATGGCAGTGGTGCCTTCAGCCAGCTCTGCTCACAGGTTTCTGCAGTGCTTCCTGGTGCCTCCCCACCCCAGGCACTGCTCCAGCTGCAGGCAGTGTCTCTCCTGACCCAGACCCTTTGAGTTTGTGCAGCTCATTGCTTGCACAGAAGCTGCTTCTCGTGGGTCTTGCCTTCCTCTGTCCCAGGCCAGGCTTCAGTGGCAGTGCCAGAGGTGGTGAGCAGGCTGGTGGGGGGGTTGGGCGCTGCTTGGCACTGAAGTTTTACTGAGATGCTTAGCAGGGCTGAAGCAAGAAGAGGACAAAGTGTCCCTTGTCATCTGAGGCTGCCTTGGACTGGAACTCCTTTTGGCAAGGCTGTGCCAGCTCTTTGAAGCGCTGGGCAAAAGGGAAGGGAGCTGGGCTGGCTGGGTGCCTGCAGCTCGTTGGCACAGGGATGGGCACAGACCTGCTGTGTCTGTGGGGAAAAGGCTCCTAGCCTTGATCACTCAGATGTGCAGCTCTCTGGAAGGCTCAGAGCCAGGATGCAGCAGGGGCAGCTGGAACAGTGCTGGGCTTATTCCAGCAGGATCTCCTGCCCTGCTGCACCAGAAGCCTTTTGCCTTCCCGACCTCCTTCACTCTGAGGAAAGTGAACTTTTTCATTTTTGTTTGGGTTGTTTTTTAAGCTGCTGGTGACAGGATTCTGCTGATGGCAAAGTGCTGCATTTCTGGGCCTCTGCTGAGTGAAAGGAAGGCTGCAGGGCTGCCAGCACAGGGGAACCACTGTGCCCCAGCACTTGCCCCCATCAGACTCCTGACAGGCTGCTTAGCACCACTGTTATGCTCCTGGGGCCTCTGTGCTTCCCATCTGACATTCTGTCACTTGCTGCTGAGCATATCAAAGGCTCCAGGAGAGGTGAGAAGCTCGCTGAGAGTTCTGCTTCCCTAAACACCCTGGCAGCTCCAACAGCTGCAGCTTTGGCAGGACTGAAGACCTGGCAGGCTGGCCTGGCTCCAGAGCGCTTTAGCAGGATGGGGCCAGTCAGAGACTTCGAGAGCACTGCTGCTGTGTCCCTGCCTCCTGCATCTTTTACAGGCACGGGCTGGGCTCTGGCAGCCTCCGATGGAGTTTGCCAGAAGTGCAGCGTTCCTGCAGAGCCGGGACAGAAGGACTCCGGGAGGGGAAGGAAAAGGATCACTTCCCAGCTTTGTCCCAGGGCTTTCTACCTTCCTTTTACAAACTCGCTGGAGGAGATGAGATCCTCCTCTTTGACTCGTTTTGGGCATGCTGTGGCAGAGGTGGTTTTCTTCTTGATGGAAAGGGCTTTCCTGGAGCAGGACAGAGCTGATGGACTCCTAAGAACAGGCACTGCTGGAAGCTCTGCAGGCAGGAGGGTTGCATCTCCCAGCCGATGCAAGCAGTTGTCCTCTGCTGCTGTTTACAGGGGTCAAAACAGTTCAGAGAACAGGAAAGTTGTGGTTTGCTGCTGCTCTGTGTGAACTAAACCAGCTTCTGAAGGCACGGTGCGAGTGCAGTGGAAGTGATGTGCTGGGCTGCTGGGGGAACAGGACTGGGAATGAGAAGTCCTTGACATGGTGATGGAAGCAACAGAGGGGGCCTGAGGAGCGGCCTGGGGGTGTGTGGAAGGGATCTCTGGGGGCTGCTGCCTCCTGCAGAGAGCTCGGGTGGGTCTTCACAAGAGGTTTTACAAAGCCAGGGAGATGCGGTGCTGAGGGATGTGGCTTGGCCATGCCTTGGCAGTGCTGGGGGTTGGGTTCTGATCTTGGAAGCGTTTCCCAAGCAAAGCGATTCTGGGGATGAGCAGAAAGAGCTCTGCAGGAGCCTGCGCCACCGCTTGAATGCGCTTCAAGACTTCAGACCTCTTCAACCCCCTTGGGTCCTGTTTCCCTTCCCTGGCCGCTGGCCGAGCAACTCCGCCTGAGGTCTGAGCTGTTCATTAACCGCCGGCGGCTGCTGGCAGCGGCGAACGCAGTCCAGGCTGTTCTGTGCCCCCGCGGGACGCGTCCGTGCACCTCAAGCAGCACCAAAGCCAAAGCTCTGCCGCCCGGAGTGCCCCTGCCAGGATCAGCGCTCGGTGGCTGCCCGTTACCGTCCTCAGCGCCCGAGTCACGTGGAGAGGCGGGCAGCCATCCTGGTGCCATCCTGGTGCTGCCGCCAAGGTCCTGGGAGCGTCTGCCCCGATGGCGGTGATCACTCAGGACCAGATCCAAAAGGTGAGGAGCTGCGGCGCGGGGGGAGCCAGAGGGGACAGTTCCCGGCGCGGGCACTGCTGGGCAGCTGGTGCCCGGCTCCTGCCTGGCTCTGCCCCACAGACACTGCAGTGTGTGAGGACCTCGTCGTGGCTACAACTCTTCCAGAGGGTAACTTGAGCCGCGAAGCTCTTGGGGACGATCCCCTGGCGCCCTTCTGCCCCTGCTGCTCGGCTCTCGCCCTGAGCTCGGGATCTGCCTGCAGGATAATCCCCGCGCTTCTATATCGGGAGCAGCGGTGCCAGCAGCTGGCACCTGTCCGGGCAAGGGATCACCCTGCGGGCAGCCTTGGGGGCCACCCGGGGGCCATTCCCTCGAAGATGCCCGACTGCTGCTGGGCTGTGAGCCCCTCTCTGCCAGCCCAACTCGCGGCGGGCACAGGAGCTGTACCGGTAATAGCTGCCGGTTGCACAACTTAGCCGAGAGCTCCTTCGGCCACAGGAGCTCTGGTGGCGATGCCTTCTCTGCTTTGTGGCCTGGGGGTTGGGGTTTGCTGCTCTTGACTATAAGGAACCGAAACCTGTTCCCGGCGGAGGGCAGCTCGGGGCAGGCTGCTTGGCGGCAGAGCTGGGGCCGGGATGCTCTGCCCCTGGAGCTGCTCTCTCGCTTCGTGCTGCGGCCCCGAGGGCTGTGGAGCACTCGTCCTGTCTCTTGCAGTTCCACGAGGATGGCTTCCTTGTCCTGGAACACTTTTTCACGGCAGAGGAGTGTGACAGTATGAGGAGCCAGATCGAGAGGATCGTGGAGGGGATGGAGGTGCCGCCATACTGCCGCACCCAGTTCTCCACCAAGGAGGATGAGCAGCTCCAGGCACAGGTACAGATGGGCAGAGATGTCCTCAGGGAGCTGGAGAGAGGCAGAGAAAAGGCAAAGAGCTGAGGAGGACTCCCTCTGGAGGAGCACAGCTCACAGCTGGCTGAACGTGGCTCTGACAGGAGTGCGGTGGGGTCTGACCAGAGGGGGAGTGAGAAGAGGGTGCTCTCAGCCCCCCAACTACTGCCCCTGGCAGCCACAAGCAGCTCTCGTGGATCACCTGGGGCTCGTCCTGCAAATGGGCGATCTTCCAGGCAGCCAGCAAAAGAGCAGCAGGGGTGGGCTCTGTGAGAGGCTCTCGCAGAGTGCCAGTCGATGCCTAGGCTGTGGGCAGCCTCCTGAGCAGTGATTTTAATTGTTTGTGTTTTGTTTATGCTGCTGCTTGGTGGGAGGAAGATGCAGGTGAGTCTTGACACCTTGATCCAAGGTCAGCTGGTGCCTCCAGAAGGATGCTGTCTTCACTGGGCTCTTCCCCCTGGCAGGGCAGCTCGGATTACTTCCTGACCAGTGGAGACAAGATCAGATTCTTCTTCGAGAAAGGAGTTCTGGATGAGAAAGGTAAGGCCTGGCCTGAGCCACGGAGGGGACAGGAGCAGGCTGAGCCAGAGCCCAGCCCCCAGCTGTGGAGACAGTTCCTGCTTTGCCAATATGGAATGCTGGGGTCTGTCCCACAGGTAACTTCCTGGTTCCAAAGGAGAGATCCATCAGCAAGATCGGCCACGGTACGCTGGGGGGAGGGGTCCTGAGAGGGGCGGGCAGTGGGAAGTGGTCGTCAGGAGAAGGATTTCTCCAGACCTGGCCAGCATGAGGAGCCTTGGCCAAAGCTGAAGCCTTTGAGCAGAGAAGTGACTTCTTCCCTCTGTGCTTCTCTGGGCCTCCTGGGGACAGCTGCAGCAGGGCTCGCAGCCCTGCCCGCTTCTGCCACACAGCTCCTGCCTCTGCAGCCTCCTCCGCTCTGCGCTCCTGCCTAGAGTTCTCCATCTTGCCCTTCAGGCAGCTTCTCCCAGGGCTCTGCAGCTCTGTGCTGCCCCTGGCGCTCTGCTGCTAGAGCACTTCAAATGTTTTGCTCTGATTGCTCCCAGAAGAACCCTTCCAGGAGGGCTCTCAGCTCTGCGTAGCTCAGAGTCATCCAGAGGTGAGGCCCTGGACTTCAGCCCTGCTCTCTTTCCTGCCACGGACCTGCTGTGAGTCAACAGCCAGGGCTGGGCACAGCCAGTGCAGATCAAACTGTCCTGTGCAGGGGAGGCTGCCAATGCCAAAGCTCTGCCCCTTCCCTGGCTGTCACCCGCAGCTTTTCTTCACCCTTGCTGGTTTGTTCAGCAGCTCCTGGACTTGCCTTGCAGTCCCTTCTGTTTTCAAAGACATGGGAAACCAGAGCAGGGTGCCCCAGGCCTCCAAACACCTGAACTTTGTTCGGATGAAGCTCCGCCGGACCTGGGAGCTCAGTATGGAACCTCCCGTGGCTTTGCTCACCCTCCCCTTCCACTTCAGCACTTCACCTCCTCTTGGGGGAAGTAACAGTAGCTGTGGGTGCCTGCTGCTGGCAGAGTAACCTGAGTCCAAAAGGCTTCTCCAGCACTGCTTTTTGGAATGACTCCTCCTGTGCCAGCTTTGTCTCCTCTGGTGCTCAGGAGCAGCCCTGTCAGCCCCAGGCGTGTGCCCTGGTGGCAGAAGTGGCCAGGGGGAGCTGGAGCTGCCTGCACCACTCACAGGCTGTGCTTCGTGGCTGGGTCAGAGCTGGACTGCAAGAGGCACTGGTGCTGTCCCCGGGCTCACTTCTGCAGCCCTTCCTTTTCTGTTAACCCTCCAGAGCTGTTTGCAAGGGCTGAACTCAGCCTGGGGAGGTGCAGCATGGTCCTGCTGCTGGCCCCTGTGTGGTGCAGTCCTCGCCCAGTGCCCAGTTCTGCTCTGGGTTGCTCCTGAGGCAGCTGCACTTTACGGGCAGGCAGTGGTTGTGTTTTTGTCGCCTCGGTGTGACCACTCACAGGGCTGCACTTCCCGGAGGGATGAAGGCTCCTGCCTGAGGTTTATCTCCCCTGGCTGCCAAGTGCAGCTTGGTCCTGGCAGTTGCCAGGCTCCCTGTGCTGGTGAAGCCCTCAGCCTGCTCTTCTCTGTCCCTCAGCTCTGCACGCTCATGACCCTGTCTTCAAGCAAATCACTCACAGCCCCAAGGTGCAGGTGAGCTCTGGATGGTCCCCAGTGCTCTGGGGTCCAACCCAAGTGACAGCTCCTCCAGCTGAGGTTTTCAGTCTTCCGGGGACGGAAAGTCTCCAAGTAAAACTGCCTGGGGGTGCAGAGCTCAGCAAGCACCAATCCTGGGGAGTTTTCTTGCAGGAACTGGGGAGAGCACTGGGCCTTGAGAGACCAGTGGTGGTGCAGAGCATGTACATCTTCAAGGTACAGTCAGGTCACCTCATGGCTCAGCAAAGAAGCCCCTGGTGGGTGAGATGCTGTGAATCTCTCCCCATACCTCGCTCTTCTTTCCTTGCAGCAACCTGGCATCGGCGGTGAAGGTGAGGTTTGTGTCCTCTCTGGCACACTGCAGGTAATGTCCCCTTAGGGAAGGAACAGGACAAGGAAAAGGCTCAGAGCCAGACTTCAGCCTCTGAGTTTTGTGGTCCAAACCTTCCCGATGCAGCTAGAAAGCAACCAGGTGTGAGCCAGGAGCTGCTGTCATGCCTGGGCAGCAGAGGTGGCATTTTTCTGTAAGACTCCTGGCGTGTGCAGGGCGAGTGGCAGGACAAGGCAGGGGTCAGGGAGGAGGAGGAGGCAGTTGTCTTCCTGAGCTCCTGAGCATGGTCCTGTTGCAGTGACCCCCCACCAGGATGCCACCTTCCTGCACACGGAGCCCCTGGGCAGGGTCCTGGGCTTCTGGATCGCGGTGGAGGACGCGCGGCAGGAGAACGGCTGCCTGCAGTTCATCCCCGGCTCCCACACCGG
>VWYK01073486.1:0-15049 GCA_013399775.1 Semnornis frantzii
ATTTACCCCATCCTTTACACAGCCAAATCTACCTTTTATAGCTTTGAGCTAACTGAAAGTCTGCTCTACATACAATGACTTTCAGTGGAATGATTGCAGTAGCGAAGCTCTGAACTATGCCATAGATAGTGCTACCCCCAGAAAAAAAAAAAAATGGAGATGAGAATGTGAGAGATGAATAATGAACTGGCAGTGAAAACATAACAACCCATGGCCAATGGCATGTCTCCCACAATATGTTCCTTTGCAATGGATAAGGCTGTACATATTTCAATTTCTACTTTAAAATGCTTATTCTCTCCTTTCCCATCTTTCTCCTCCTCAAGATGTGTTACTCAATATTCTTAAAATAAATTTTGTATAATTGCATCAATTTAAAGAAAATGAATATTGAGCATCAAATGGCAAAAATGAAGTTTTTCAAGTCAAATGGATATAGAATTATCTATAAGACTCCAATGTTTAAATACCTACAGACATGAACTTTAATAGAATCTCCTGACAAATTGCAGTTGTGATGAAAGTTTAGAATTATCATTTTCACCAGTTAGCAATAAATATAGTGCCATACTATATGCTGACCTTGCAAAGGCATCTGATACAACAGATTGTAGTTAGCTGTAGGGATTTACTTTAAGGATGTAGCGAACTGGATGTGGAAGAGGCTACTATAACATATACTCCAATCTTTAGATTTTGACAAGATTGGAAGGGAATAGCCAGCATTCAAGTGTTACTTTATTGTAATGCATATCAAAAAGCCAGGGTTAAACTCTGCATTTTTATTCATGACTGTGTATATAGTTAGCATTATTCTCCATCCAAATGTGCTGTGTGAAAACTTGTCTGCATCAGTCATTTTAAAATAATTGTTTAATTTGGGGCTGTGGTTAAAAGCAAACACAAGGTTGATGTCATCTCCTGGCAGTTACTTTTTCAACAAATTCTTTTTTTTCAAACTTGACAAATAACAAATGCTTGGTGGTAACTTTGAGTTTAAAATTCATTGACAACTAGCTGATAAGAAACATACCAAATATTGGATTCCACTATATAAATAAGCATATCCAGAAGAACAAAGAAGGTTCTGATGACTTTCATTTGTTGTACTGCCTTGGTTATGAAATTTCCCACTAATCAAAACTTTCCTTTCTGTCACGTCCCTAACAACTTTACATATCATATTTATTTATCATACATCTTTATTTATCAAAGTTCTGTTTAACATCACTCATGTGGAGGAATGATACTTGGCTGGTATTTGACATTTTGACTTGCAGTCCTGTGTTTTAAGCCAAGATTTAAAGGAGAAAGGAAAATTGCTATTGTCTGCAAACATGAGAACAAAATGCTTTTTCTTACTCAGAGGTTACAAGCAGTGATGGAAGAGATTGTAATGCAGTGTGCACAGAAATCCCATTCGATGAGTGCTGGAGGGCTAAGAAGCTAACAAAGGAATTTGTTTGCCCACATAGAATAGATGCTGGGCTTGGAAACAAAATGTGAGACTTGGTTTCTAGAACAACTTGATGTAATTTATAGTAATAACTGCATCCTTGACATTTTTATCTTTTCCTTTTGTTTCTCTGAACTTTCAAGTCTTGTGTTTTCATATATTTTAGGATGCCCTCCCTAGTCCTTTGCCAGTCCCAAATGTGTCTTACAGGAGAGTAGCCACCACAGCTGCCTACAAAGCAACTGGGTTTTAATTCTCATAATTTTATGAACAGTGACCTAACAGGCCATAACTCATATAAAGAGTTTACTTTTAGCTATAGAAAGATGAAAAGAAAAGGAAAATAGTTTAAAAGCAAAAAATGTCACACAGATGTGTCTTGCCTTGGTTCAGAAGGCCAGTTTAAGGCAGCATTGTGTAAGCTTTTTCTCACTTGATGTCTCCAAAATCAATGTGATTTCCTGCAGCAGAGCATGCCCTTTCAGTCTTCTCAGGTGCTTTAATTCTTCCACTTCCTCTGCACTGTCACATCTGTGTGTAAAAACACAGACGAAGCCTGAATCTTTCTTAGATCATCTGCTTGGGATCTTCTTCACATGATTCTGGGTTCCATACAGTAGAGCAAAATCTATAATTTTGATTCAAACCAGCTTTAGGTAGAGAAAGCAGATGAGTACACGGAACAATGATATCATAAGGCACCAATGAGATGGCACTGGTGAACATGATATGCAGTGTGGAATTCATACTGAGATAAAATTTTAGTTAGTAGTTAAAATTTTAGTCATACCTCTAATATCTGCACCAAATTGAAACTGGTTATCAACCATTCCTTATCAGAATGGTTCATTTTCCATCAGTTCTTTTCACTCCCAAATGAAAATTAGGTTCCCAAAGGTAGTGAAAATAAATGACCCTTTGAAAATGGCCCCTTTGAAAATGTGACTGTAAGTTCTTTGAAGTAAGGGGGGAACAGAGAAGTTTAGAATTAATGCTTTAAATAGAGTATTTGCAACTGTCTTCCTTGCTCAGAAACTGGAAGTTCTGTTCTAAACTTAAAAAAGGGATCATCTAGGAAACTGAAACTAAGAAGTGTGTGACAAGACTTCCTGTTCTTTGTCAGAGTTGAAGGGTTATTCAGACTTCTCATCTCTTTTAGGTAGTGTCCAGTTAAAAACACAAAGTGTCTGGTACTTGAACTGGTAGATACCTCTAATTTCTGCAAACAAGTCCTACTTACACAGCTTTAAACACTTGGATATTGAAAATGGGGTTGATGGTGAAGATGGCAAGACATTTCAGAGGAGTTCAGGAAGTTCCTACGTGAGAAGGAAGCAGGGACTGTGATATTAATGACATGGATTGAGCCATAATGCAGGAAGTCAGCAAGGACATCCCAAATTTTGCAAACAAGACAGTGGAATATTTCATGCAGACATGCTTCCAAGTCTCATTTTTAACATCATAATTTCCAAAAGTTTTTATTTAGTAATGTAGTATTCTTAGAAAAGATGTTCAGGGATTTGTCCCACTGTAGAGACTCTTAAATTGCCCACCAAGAGGCATCCCACCTGTGGAGAAAGCAGTGGCTTCTACTTGTGTGCAACATATTTTTAGTAGAGTTTCTGCGATGATAACTTATTTACATGATTACAACTGAAAACAATAGCAGATGCCTTATTACTTTAATGTAAAGATGGGATTCAAGTAGGTATTCAATTTTAGTGGTTCTTGAGCCCTGAACACGAGCTGAAGAAGATGATTCTGGTGAACAGTGATTTATTGTTGCTTGGGGTAGATTCCTCGGGCAATTTATACTAATTGAAGTATCTGCAGATCTTAATGTGGCCTAGTACTGAAACTGAAATCCTTACTTTTATACATGGTTTTGCTGAACTACAGCTCCTGGAAGACCCAGTTATATAATCTGGAACTCCTGCTTTTCCAGTGGTACATGACGTAGCCATAGCCTAAAACATAATCATTTCAGCTGTGAAAATTACATTTAAAAATTTGCTTCATTATGTTAAACTCTTCTGGTCACTGCTTTCCATGGATATCAATCATTTTAATGAGTGACTACATACTTTTAATTTTCCAGTTCCAGGTTTAAACTGGCAGCTGTTTTACCCTAAATTAGCCCATGACCATGCCTCTTCCAAATTTATTCTCAAAGGTAATTTTCCAGATATTTTCTTTCTTTGTTAAGAATGAGCTGTAATAATCAAAACCTTTTTTTTTTTCTTAAAGGTGTCTTAAATTCATCATAATTGCCTAAGATAAGAGAAATTGCTTTGCCTTTCTCTTGTTCAGCATAATTGCTGATCAAATAGAAGTCTTCATTTGTAACAAACTCTTTAGCTTTGTAGTGCTTCTCTTGTTTTTGTTTCTCTTGTTTTTGCTACCCTGTTTCATGCTTTTGCTTTTTTTTTTTTTTTTTTTCCCCCCCCTCATTCTAGATGCTGGAAAACTATAACAAACAAATTACAGCTTATAATGAAGATCTTTCACATGATAATTATGTTTTACGAATCAGCAAAACACCGATGGGCTGATCTGCTGGAGAGGAGAGGCTAGTAAAAACCAGAGCCTGAGAAGCTCTTGCTACACTTTGATCTAAATTTTATGGTATGTGCATTCACTTAATAGGTCATGGAACTCAGAATTTGGATTTACTCTGAATCAGAAACTATTTTACTCAGCGATACACAACTATCCTATAAAATGTTATGGATAAACTAGAGAGAATCAGGAAAATGCAAAACAGGAGAAGAAACTACATTGATAATTTCCAGAGGCCAGTGCTCTTTTTTGCTTTTGTAACCATTTGATTGACAGAATTAAAAATATGCTGTTAAAATTGCATCAGATCCAGAACTGATAAAGGAAATTAAGGACCAGTTTACAACTTAAACTAATCTTGAAAAACTGAAGAATTATTCTCCAAAACAGGAGGAAATTCAATGGGCTCAAGTGAAAGGTATCAAACTTAGGCAGAGAGAACAAACTGAATAAATACAAAACAGGCAGTAACCTACTAGGTAGCAATTCATCAAATTAGGCCCTGAGGGCAAAAAGGGAGCAGAATAACATGAATGCATGTAATGATGTCATGTCATTGTAAACAAGGTGAGCACCACGCTGAGATCTATTTGAAGAAGGAATAACAGCCTGATGAAATTGTGAAGTGATCTTTTTGCACTTTCCATGGTGATAAGCCTATCTGTAGCAGTGTTTTTAGCTTTGGACACTGCATCAAAAAAAGGTAGGGGTCATTTTAATAGAAGACAGCAAAGAGAACAAGGAGAGGTGTGGAAAACATGAACTAAGATTAAGGGAAAAAAAATAACAAGGAGAAAATAGGAAATAGAAGACAATGAGTCCTGAAAAATGTAAGAATATTGCACATGGAGAAAATTATCCACTTTGCATGTTCAGGATGGATGGGCAAGAAGTGTTGGCTTAAATTGTAAATATTTGGAAAATCTTTGCAGCAGTAAAAGACAGAAAGTCACTGGGACAGGCGAAATGACAATCTACATTATTGGAAATTGCTGTGAACAGAGCAGGGAAATAGTTGACAGGGATGGGTGTAGCTGGACAGGCTATTCTGCTGAGGTGAGGGAGTGGCCTAGACTGCCTTCTGAGTTCTTTCTTACAACAGTTTCTCATGATTTTGTGAAAAAGCAGAAGGGGGAATAGATAAGGTGCTGTGAGAAATAAATATGAGATTGCTGTGACATCAAGGGTGTAATACACTCATAGAATCATAGAATGGCAAGGTTGGAAGGGACTGCAAAGATCATCTAGTTCCAAACTCCTGCCATAGGCAGGGACACCTCCCACTAGTACAGGTCACTCAAGGCCTCATCCGACCTGGCCTTGAACACCTCCAGGGAGGGAACAGCCACAATCTCCCTGGGCAACCTGTGCCAGTGTCTCAGCACTCTCATTGTAAAGAACTTCCTCCTAACATCCAGTCTAAATCTCCCCTCTGTCAGTTTAAACCCATTGCCCCTTGTCCTGTCATTGCAAGACCTTGTAAATAGTCCCTCCCCAGCCTTCCTGTAGGTCCCCTTCAGATACTGGAAGGCTATTATAAGGTCTTCTCACTCAGGACTGTATGGTACAAGATTTTTCTCCACAACTACCAATATGTCTCAAGAGCTTCCTATTGGGATGACTGGTCTGTTTCATGGACTAGTAGAAGAAACTGTGAGGGGAGCAGTGACTAACTCTTGAGCTGACAGTGCCATCTGTGGAGCTGCAACAAACTGCTCTGCATGGTGACACAACCTAAAAGGAAACATGGGCAGATCCAAGACTTTGCCAATCTTATCAAGGGAAAGACCACCTAGTAGATGCACCACCTTTTAGTCAGAGAATGAATACTTTCTGAGTTCATAACAAAATGTGCATCACTTTGGGAACAGTTTATAGATTTCTCTTTCCTTGCCAACTGATCCTAAGCCACCTATTAAGCCCTTGTCTGCACCGTCATCAGCTGTGTCTGGTGGCTGGCTGTGACTGATTTGGGCTAGCTTTTTTGCAGGAAGGACTCTGAACTGTGTGCCAGCAGCTTACTCATTTTCCCAAATGTTGGAGAATGTAGGTAACACGCTTGTTCTGGCCATGCTGGAAAGTCTGAAAATAACATGTGAACCATGATGAAAAGGGCACTTTTCGGCTGGATAAAAGTGCAAAAGGCTGAAGAAAGTTTGCACTTGAACTGAAGGGAGAATAGCAAACCTGCAGAATACTGTTTCAGTGGCCCTTACCATGTTATTTTCTTGTTCAGCATAGATAACATGACATACAAAGCCTCTCCAACAAGCAAACCTGTCCAGATGATCATACCCAGAAGTGCCCCATCTGTTTATGGACTTGATTTCTAACTACTGGATTAGTTGAGCAATCCAGAGGCAGCCAAAAACATCTCAGATGTTGCTTGCTGCATTCCCCAGCAAGGCAGTGTTTTTCACCGCTACTGGAAAAGGCACTCTAGATCTCCCATTTGTAAAACTCACCCTTTAGGGGTTGGCTTGGAAAGCAGCCTCTGTGGCATTACATAGATATGACCAGGGACTGTGCTTTGTGAGTCCAAGCAGTATGGCAATGGATCACCTCCATATGCTCAAGCTCATTCCCTTGATCCTCAAAGCATGACGCCCATGTCCAAATTGCCTAGTGGAAACAATCCTTGGCATCTGATATCTCCTGAGCTGTGCCTGGGAGTCATCTGGGTCGTACTATTTGGCAAGAGCCAAAACTATGCAAGAGGCTCTGCTGGTAGTTAAAGCAGAACAGATGATCATGGACCACTGCCAATGTCTGTGGCTTGTCCCTGTTTTATTTACTTGTATGTAGGCTAAGAGAAGCTCTACTAATAAAATGATTGTTATGTGCAATACAGTAGGTCTGACTAAAGTCACATGGCAGTCATTTTCAAGGGCTTAGAGATAATGCATGCATAGGGCTGTGAACCACACCTTCAGACATGGAATGACCAGACATTGAGTAATCAATTAAACAGTTGCTTTTGGTGAGAAGAAATTTTGCAGGTTGACCTTGGCTAGCTGACAGGTGCCCATCAAAATCACTCTATCCCTCCCTCTCCTCAGCTGCAGAGGAGGAGAGGAAAACATAGTACAAGACTTCCGTGTTGAGATAAGTACAGGGAGAGGTCACTCACCGATTACTGTCACAGGCACAACAGACTCAGTTTGGGGAAATTAATTTATTAACAAATCATAGCAGGATACTGAGAAATAAAAGCATCTTCCCCTTCACCCCACCCCTCCCTTCTGGGGCTCAGCTTCACTCCAAGTTTTCTAGCTCATCTCCCTGAGCAGCACAGTGGGTTGGAGAACAGGAGTGTGAATAATTCATCACCTGTTGTCCCTGCCACTTTTTTCTCCTCACACTCTTTTCCTGCTCCAGCATGGGTTCCCTCCTACAGAATACGGGTTTAAATATGGGTTTAAACTGGAAGAGGATAGATTTAAACAGGATGTTAGGAGGAAGTTCTTTACAGTGAGGGTACTGAGACACTGGGACAGGTTGCCCAGGGAGATTGCGGCTGCTCCCTCCCTGGAGGTGTTCAAGGCCAGGTTGGACGAAGCCTTGAGTGACCTGTACTAGTGGGAGGTGTCCCTGCCTATGGCAGGGGTTTGGAACTAGATGATCCTTGAGGTCCTTTCCAACCTTACCATTTTATGATTCCATGATTCTAGGAATACAATCCTCCATGAACTTCTCCAGCCTGGATCCTTCCCACAGGTTGCAGTTCTTTATTAATTGCTCCAGCACAGGTCCTTTCCATGCATCCTTTCTATGAGGCTCAGTCCTTCAGAAGCAGACTGCTTGATTCTTGTCCCCCTCATAAGAAGCCTGGTCCAGCATAGGGTCTCCATGAGATCAAAGCCTGCTTCAGACACATCCACCTGCTCTGGAATGGGGTTCTTTATGGGCTGTAGGTGGATATCTACTCCTCTGTTAACCTCCATGAGCTGAAGGGGGACATCCTGCTTCACTGTGGTACTCAACACAAGCTTGAGGGGAATCTCTGCTCTGGTGCCTGGAGCAAGTGGTTTCTCACATATTCTCATACCTCTCTCTGACTATTGTACTGCAACAAATTTCCCCCCTTCTTAAATATCAGAGGGCTGATACCACCATTACTGATGGGTTGAACTTTGGCCAGCAGTGGGTCTGTTTTGAGGCCAGCTGTCATGGACTCTATCCGACACAGAATAAGCCTCCAGCAACTTCTGACAACAGCCACCCCTGTAGCCCTCCTGCTACCAAAAGCTTGCCATATGAACAGAATACATTGACCAAAGTCTTGGTGTGGCTCTATGTCTTCCTCTATCTACACGAGCAGGCACCTGGGCTGAATGACTGAGTTGACCTCCTCCAGTGTAAGTACAGATTTTGATCAGTTTAAGGTAGTTGTGTTGTGAGCTGTTATCCCCATTGAAAGTCTACAATGCTGCTCTGGCTCTTGTAAGAGACCAGCCAGTTTGCTTATATTAATATTTTTGCTTATATTAATATTTTAATCTCTAAGCATGAAAGCAATGACACTTTTAGGTTGAATGACGTTAGTTGTAAACTTAAAAGCATGCCTAATTAACTTTTTCTTGGGAAACTTTGCTAATATATACATTTTTTTCTACAATTCTAAAAATTGAGAGTGGAAATATCACAACCAGTGTTCTAACACCAATTTATGATGCGTGTTGGTTTTGAATTAATTTTTGGATTCCTCTCTTCAAGTGTTGGCTCCTAAGGTTATTGAGGCCTTCTGTTTACTGGTAGAGGGCTTAGCAAACTGGTGTGTCCATTTCATTAAGTAATTAAAAAAAAAATGCAGTATGTCACTAAAAGAAAGGTTAGCCAGCTAATTAATAAGGAAGAAGTTTCACTCCTCTGATTCCAATCTGTACTTGGCATGGTATCTTTTTTTTTTACTACTTATTTGACCATACTGTACTTTTATTACTTTCACAGTGAGAGAACCTTCTAAAAGCATAAAAGCAGCATGTGTGGTTTTTGGATTCCTTTGACTTCATGCATTTCTCAAAAATAGCAGCTTACTATTTTGACATATCACAAACCTGCTTCCTTTTTACACCGCTTTTAAATCAATCCTGCTCTGAAGCCAATTTAGTCAATAGAGTTTTATCGCCTTGCAGGAAATTTGGGTTTCATCCTGAAAAGCAGATAAAATATAGTATGGTTAACAAGAAGAAAGATGATGTTTTGTGGGTTTGCATTTCTGTCAGATCTTCTAGTCTACCAGTCCTCTTCATCTTTCAACACTGTAAAACACAGGATGTGGGAAGAAGAAAAAGAAAAAGGCAGTAAATATTTGTAATGATAATGATAACAATAATGATGATGATGTGATAATAATAATAATGCTTTATTAATTATCATTAAAGTTTTTAAAATACAATTTTTTTGTGTGTGTGTATAAGAAAGAAGCCTACTGCAGACTTCCACACAGATAAGTTCCCTGTAAAGTTCAGTAAACATCATACGGTTTAAAACCAAATATAACAGCTCAGAGCATGAAGACAGTCAAAAAGTCTTCTGGTGTGTAACAAAGAAAAATAAAAGAGATTTAATTTTTTCCCACCCAATATTCAATTTAAAATGACCTTCATGAAACTCAGGCTATCATGATAAATTCATGGTCCCAACAAGTATGTTGCCATAGCACATGCTACATCTTCCGCAATTTTATGGTGACAAGAAGATGTTTAGGTCTTCTGTACACGTATCCAAGCCACAAAATCCCCTTGCTACTGGTGCAGGTAGCTTATAGTACAGAGGCATGCAGGGAGCAGCAGTGGGTCAAAGCTGTACAGAGAATCCATATTCACCTGTACAGGGCAATGACCCTGTCTCTGAAGCATTAACAGTGTAATATGGCCATAATCAGACCTAACGTGGCCCTGCTGTCACTCTCAGAATCTTGACGGACATGTTATCAAATGGATGTGGAGCTAAACAATAATCCTGTTCCTGAGTCATAGATGAGGCAAGATTTCATTCAGCAATATGTTTTGCCTTTTTTCCTGTCTGAACATTACAGTATTTTGGATTTCATTTTCAGGATTAGTGAACCTAGCAGTTGTCATGAGCACAGAGACCTAGTGAAAAGTGAGAGCTGAGGTGCCCTATAACTTAATAACATCATTCCTAAATGATGGGAGTATTATAGGACACAGGCTGCCAAGAGACACTAAATTGAAAACCATGCTTCTGACACTTCTTTTTCCTTGGAAATTTGCAACTTGTGCACTGTCTATGATCATGCTGCTGAGAAATTTCTTGGTGTACTGACATATCATTGGAAGGTAGGGACAAAAAGCCATTCCTTAGTTTCACTGTTTCTCAGTTAAAATCACAGGTACTTTCTTTTCAGAAAGTAAGTAAAGGACTTTGCTGTTTTTATATTGATATTACAGAATCACTGAATTAATCAGGTTGGAAGAGACCTTCAAGATCATCGAGTCCAACCTATCACTTAACACCTTCTAATTAACTAAACCATGGCACTAAGTGCCTCTTCCAGCCTCTTTTTAAACACCTCCAGGGATGGTGACTCCACCACCTCCCCAAGCAGCCCATTCCAATGGGCAATCACTCTTTCTGTGAAGGACTTCTTCCTAATACCCAGTCTAAACCTGCCCTGGCACAGTTTGAGGCTGTGACACAACTTGAGGCTTGTTCTACCACTGAGTGCCTGGCAGAACAGACCAACCCCCACCTGGCTACAACCTCCTTTCAGGAAGTTGTAGAGAGCAATGAGGTCTCCCCTGAGCCCTCTCTTCTCCAGGGTTCTCCATTTAAATGGCTAAATAATAAAGGAAATAATTGTTAACTATAGCACGTAAAAACTTGCACTGTGTGCTACATTTTCAGCATTCTGCTGGTAGGTTGAGAAAGAGTTGGTGAGTACCACCTGAAATGTGAGTTTAAGTCCTGATGAGCACAGCTGGCAGTGGCCTTAGCACTGCCCTACTTGGTGTAAAGATTTTTGGAAGCAGTGTAGAGAGGAAGTTTCCTGAAGTATGCTTTGTGAGATATGTGATCAAACACACATTCATGAATATTTCTTCCCAGTAACCAGGGCTAGCACAGGATTGTCCAACACAAAAAAAGCCATGGTTTCAAAACTTGGATACAGGTTGTAAATACTGTAAATAAAATCAAAACGTGTTGCTTCAAGAAAATGATAACGTCTTTTAGGGCGTTTCTCAGCAGTGAATTCCAGGGATAATTGTGGTGGAAAATGTCATTATTAGAGATAGCCTGTGCCATGTGTAGATGTTATGGTGATGGAAACTGGTAAGCCAGCCACTTTCCATCAAGGATAGGTGAATGTTCTTGGGAGGCTGCCGCTTAGTGAGGCAGTGAAGTACAATGGATTAGGGAAGCAAGAAGCTCAAACCTTACTATTTTAGTTGCATTGTGTTCTGTTGCTTTGAGTTTTCTTGACTTACAATGCTGTTTTTTCTAGCTTTTATTATATAGTATCTGATAGGTTTTGGTTGGACGAAACTTACTAGGGTGAGTAAAAAGTATGTTTGCATTCTGAAGACTCCTGTTCTCCTGTTGGATCTCAGTATAAGAGACAGGGTTAAGCCTATCCATGTCATTGCTGTGACTGACTTGGGCTCTTGTCACATAGACATATTGAACACAGACAAGAGTTGACACCATGAGAAAATGAAAGACAGTGGGCAAGGTGTCAAAGATTTCTCAAACTAAATGATGGACAAGGGAAGTGGGGAGGGTAGAGGTGCTACTGTGGATGGATCAAAAGATAAGTTCATATAACAAAGCAATAAGCCAGGAGAAGTAAAATCTTTGTGTTAGCACCTTCAGTTTCTTTGAAGTGAGAAAAAATTGTATCCATCAAGAACAGTGAAAAATAGTGGACAGACCCGTAGTGGCAAATTTAAATTACAACTAAGTTAGATAAGGAGATGTCTCCCTATTGGTCAGGACAGTGAAGCACTAGAAAAGATTTCCCAAGGAGGTTATGAGGTCTCTCTCACCTAGAGCAGATTAGGAAAGCATCTCTTAAGAATAAAATAGATATATTTGATCCAGATTAAGGATTGGGTAGAGTAGGGCAGACTACTTGACCTTTTTCAGCTCTGATTTGTTGATTGCACCAGAGGAGAAGAAGAAGTTGGATGGAAAGATGGTACGGTGTGGATAGATAAGAAAAGCTGAAACTTAAGAGATTTTCTGCAGAATGAAATCTCAGTTATGACTGACATGTTAATGATGCCAAGGCTGGAATACTCCTTCTGAGCTCCAGCAGGGAAGAGAAATCGGGAGTTCCTGAGTGTTGGAAGTTAGAAACAGGGGACCCAGTCTAGGAATTATCTAGGTTTGAATCAAAGAATTCAAACTATTATCAATAGAATTAGAATTGTAGGAGAAGATGTCAAGATGTAGCAATAGCTAGAAAGGGAAATGGAGAAAACCTGGGATTTTAAGATGACAGAGAGATTAAGAAAAAGATGAAGAGAGGTATTCAAAGTGTTTGCAAGAAAGGGGGGGATGGGCACAGGAGTCAGAAGAGCTGTGGAAGAATGGCTATAAGGAAGTGAAGATAGCCCAATTCCCTGTTCTTAATAGAAGAAAGAAGATGGGAAGGAAAGGTAGAGAAAGAATGTATTCTTATGACCACAATTTCTGAAGGTTGCCTTCTCATGTCAGTCTTCACTGGAACTGCTTACAGTTTCTGACTGAAAAAAGCACATCTGACCCGTGAAAGGCCCTCTTAATATAATGGACTGCTCAGGAAGTCAACTACAACCTTTTCTTTTTTCTTTTTTCTTTTTTTCTTTTTCTAGAAGGTGGGAAGTGGTGATTTGTTTCTCAAGTAATAGAAACTTCTGTAAAAACAGACCTAAAGCAGAAGCTTCTGATGTGGGATGCAACTGTCAAGCCTGGATTTTCCATTGAACTTTTGGAGTGGGTCCAGTGGGGGCCATGAAGATGATCAGAGGGCTGCAGCAGCTCTGCTATGAGGATAGGCTGCAAGAGTTGGGGCTTCAGCCTGGAGAAGAGAAGGCTTTGTGGAGACCTTATAGTAGCCTTCCAGTATCTGAAGGGGGCCTACAGGAAGGCCGAGGAGAGACTATTGACAAGGTCTTGCAATGACAGGACTAGGGGCAATGGGTTTAAACTGACAGAGGGGAGATTTAGACTAGATGTCAGGAGGAAGTTCTTTACAATGAGAGCGGTGAGACACTGGCACAGGTTGCCCAGGGAGATAGTGGCTGTTCCCTCCCTGGAGGTGTTCAAGGCCAGGTCGGATGAGGCCTTGAGTGACCTGTACTAGTGGGAGGTGTCCCTGCCTATGGCAGGGGGTTGTAAGTAGATGATCTTTGCGGTCCCTTACAACCTTACCATTCTGTAATTCTGTGATTCTATGTCTGGATACTCTTGGAGGAACACCCAGTCTGCTTTGTAGAAGTCCTTTTACAATCCTGAAAGGGCAAAGAAATCATATGGTAGTATTTATACTTGTACTTGCATGAGAATCTATCATACAGATCTACCATGGGCCCTTAAAGGTATATTTAAATCAGGTATTTTCAAACCCAGCATTTAAATATTGCTATATTTATTTTGGAAATATCTCTGAAGGTTTTGTTGTTTGCCTCTTTTTCCTAGTGAAGAGAGGTTTGGATATAAATGTTCCACTCATAGCATGTGCAACCAAACATTACCACCGAATGCACAGGGAGGAGAAACAGAAATAAACTTGCCAGACTCCTTTTGCACCAGGTAAATTAGTTTGCTTGGTGCAAACAGGCACCTGCTAACTCCCCCAGCCCTATGGCCTGCTCTGTGTGGGTGGAACCCTCATATAAAAGCTGAAGTAAATGAGCTCTGTGTGAGCACAAGGTTGTATGAAGGACAAAATCCTAATGCTGAAGGAACTAAAGCAGGTTTTAAAGATCCTTCTGGCACAATAAGTAGCTTTTGGAGGACAGGGAAAGTTATGTATGCTTTTGTTTATTGTTCTGTAAAGGAAGGTTGTGAACTCCATAATTCTCTAGGAAAACTGTTTATTATTGAACAGGACTGTTTTCAGCTATGCACAGGCAAAAATCCCTTTTCTGCTCATGCTTGGAGGAACCCCATGGCTTTTCCATCTCTGCAAGCCTGGCTGAGGGTTCCACAGGAGGAGGTTAGATTGAGACAGATAATATGAACCTTATGTCTCTGTTTGGTTTACCCAGATGTTCCTAAGAGGCATATATGTTTTGCTGAGCACTCTCCACTTCTATTTATACTCTACAATTCAATAGGAATTACTGTAGGAATCCTTCCCCTGGGGAACTTGCCCTTAAGCTTGTGTTAGGTTAAGTATGGATTTGAAAGCAGGTTGTTTTACACTCTTCAGATAATCACTGATGTTGGCAATAGGAAAATGAGGTACACTGAAAATTGGAGAGAACCTCTTTTGTGAAGCGTTTGATTCTTCCACATGTACTTCAGTGTTCAAGGAGCAAACAGGTTTATCAGAAAAAAGATGAACTTTGGAGTGGAATCAAGTGAAGAGTCTTTAGACATCTTGGCTAAATTTTTTTCTAGTTCATAAATCTGCTTAGAAGGTGTATCAGTGCATTCCAGCTCTGGTGGCACAGTCACTCTGCACAGCCCAGGGCACAGCAGTAGCGCACGTGTTATGTTTACACCACTAAACTGCAGAGTGAAAGAAAGTGAATTTGAGCACTGAGGTGTGATTGTGTTTTTGCTCTTTGTCTCTTTTTAATGAGACTGCTTTAGTTAGCCATCTCCAAGGCAAAGGCTCTTCCAGATTTGGCTGTTTACATCTCCAGGGATGTGGTGTACCCTTGGTGTCCTGCTGTAGTATACCAGACTGGTGGACTACTATGGACCCATCATATGAGTCATTTGAGAGATTTTTAATGGAAAAAAGCATACAACATATTATCTCTCTCAGTGTTAGAGGGGGACCATAGACTCAGAGGAGATTGGGGGTCAAATGCAAAGCAGTGGGAATCTGGCCACTTGTGCTGGTTTGAG
>VWYK01073530.1:0-11430 GCA_013399775.1 Semnornis frantzii
TCTTTTTTTATTCTTTTTCTTTTCTGTTCATTGGGTTTCTAGTCCTAACAAGTGGTTTTTTACTACCACAGGAAAATTTATCAAACTATTACTGTGTGTCTGGTTGCCTGACATATTGCACCATGTCCTTGTGCAATCAGATGCATAGCCTGATCATACCATGGAGTTCACTCAAGTTCTCATGTCCCAGACAAATTACATATGCATGCTAACCAATCTGGATAAAGAAATATGCTGAGAGCTCTTTTTCATAGGATTTAACTTCTTTGACCTTCCAGAACCTCAGGCAATTGGATGTATAACTATTCTCCACTTACTAAAGATAAATCTTTTCAAATATATATATGTACACACACACTTGCTTATTTATATCTAGCTAAATAAGGTCATAAAAAAACCAAAACAAAACCCAAAAGATCTAGGATGTTTTAACTATTTGATTGACTTTTCAGATTGTTTTTAAGCTGTTTTTTAAACTTTAAAGGCAACACTGATAGTGAACGGTTCCAAATGGTAAAACAGAAAATCCCCTTCAAATATAACCGGCCTGTAGAGGAGTGGCTGCAGGAAAAAGGTAACAGTCATTAAAACTTTCATTTTAAATCCATTTGATTCTAAACTCTCATTTTTAAAGCCTGCAGATAAATGTTTCTTAAATGATAATTGCCTGCTGCATAAATGACTGTTTTAATTTTCATTCTAATTTGTGTCAGCTTCCACCTGCCATATGTTGATAAATCATGCTATAATACATTGCTATTAAAAATGCAGTTAAAGGGACGGAATTCTAAGCTTGCTCTCATAGCAGTGACAAACAAACAAGCCAGCAAAATTGTTTTCTAAACAAAATAAAGCCAAGCAGAGTGAAGAACGACAACATGTATTATGGCAATTTAACCACTGCATGATTTTGCTATTTTGATTTGGTTTGTTTTTGTTTTTTTTTAAACTACATTTATACCATTATTATCAACCTTTTCTTTAAAACTTGTCAAACCTGCTAGTTATTAAACCACTACCTCTAAGTTTCTTTTTTTCCCATGTTAGCCACTATGCTTATGTATTTGCTACTGGTATTAAGGTTAAACTATTCTTAAAAATGTTGTAAAGAAAACAATTTTTAACATTTTCATTTAAATTACAGTGAGGGGAGACAGAGAAAGGTGATTGTTCTGTTGCTTTTGTTCTATGTCTGGAGTACACTTTGGACACTCAAGTGCTGCATTTGTCTAAGTTACAATTCAAATTCTTCCATATCTTCATCTCACACAGTGCTACTTAACTTACCTGCCATAACTGGCCTCAATTAAGTAAAAAACTAATTAGCATGCATAGCTCCAGCCTGCTTAAGTGAGATTTCTGCACACATTCCATAGCCAATTGAAATGGTACTTGTGTCAGAAACAGTACTGCATTTCTTTTTCTATCAGGAATTTGGAGGGGGAAGAAAGAGATCTTGGATGTAGAGCTCATTCCAAAACCTGTTGAAGGTAACAGAATACCTCTTAATTGGTTTCATCAGGATTCGGACTGAGCTTTCAGTAATACAATGAACCTTAAGTCAGGAAGATCTCCCTCTGTACAAAATGCAATATTTATTAAAATTATTTTTTTTATTAGTAGTAATTCCTTGCCTTGAAATCCAAAAGGAAAAAACAGAACACAATCTTCTCTTGTTTCCTTTTAAGAAAATACTGCTGATAAAAGAGGGTGACCTCTGAACTTGGATCTTGCATTTTCTGTGTTTAGACTACCATTATGAACAAATCGCAAGAGAGGAACAATGCTTCGTAGAATTGGAAGAAAATAATTTGTGTTGTGCTTCAAACTTCTCAGCTGAATTAACAAATTGGTTTGATCAGTATGAATTAAGGTTGTGAAGGATGTGGCTAACTTGCAGTCAAAATATTTTAATGCAAAGAGCCTGTCCTGCAAAGTGCTGTGCACACTCAGCTCCCGTTGACTTCAAGGAGAGCTGACACGGTTGCCCACTTTTCAGGCTTGGTCTACAAAGGTAAAATGTTTGTAACTAAACCTAAAGTACTTGTGAAAGTAAACCAAAAGTATTTGTGTAACTAAAACAAATATACTTTTTAACCACCAAGTTTTCATCTAACAGTTAATTCAGCTAAATCAGAAATAAATTTGAAGATAAGAGTCTATAGAAAATGCTTATTGAGTCTCAGTAGGTTGCCCTTTTAATTTACAAGCTCAAACTAAACTAAATAAATAAAGCTTAACACTAAAAAGAGGATAATTTTGGTAAGTTTGAATTACTAAAGTCCCTTTAACACTTTAGACAATGATTGCCTCAATTTTGTTAAAACAGATGCATGTCTAATTCCTTGATGCAGCTCATGTGCTTGAGAAATCCATCTTTATTTTCTTCTTTGGTTTTACTTTTGGAATTTGCTTTTTTTTTTGTTGTTGTTTTGTTTTGTTTTTCCACCAAATCTTTTCTTTCATGTCACTGCTTCTCCAAGTCTGAGCTTCTAAGCATGCCAAGGCACATTTCATTTGTAAGCCATCCTGAAGTTTTGAACTGAAGTCTAACTTTTGTGGAACTCGATGGTTTGTTAAAAGACAATCACGCATGCAATAGGGTCTGAAAGTTATGGTATTTGAGCATTCAGACACTTTCAAAGCACTGGATCTTTTAGGCTAGAAGAGTAGAGCCGTAGTTAGGATAATTTAGTCTTCATATTTTGTGTGTTAGAGAGTGACATTGTGCAGTGTAACACCTGAGAAAATACAGCCTTGTTTCTTCATTTCAAAGTGGATAGACAGGAATAGACACTTAGGTACAACTTTTAGGCTAGAAGAGTAGACCCATGGTTAGGATAATTTAGTCTTCATATTTTGTGTGTTAGAGAGTGACATTGTGCAGTGTAACACTTGAGAAAATACAGCTTTGTTCCTTCATTTCGAAGTGGATAGACAGGATAGACACTGTCAGCAGCTTAGGTACAACTCAGGAAACAGAATAATTTACCCAGCTGATCGCCAGCACCCTGCTGTCCACCCAGCAATTAACGTAACATGGAAACCTCCTGCCAGAAGACTTTATAAAGCTGATGAGTGAAAGGTAAATCTTGCTATCAAAATGGAACAAGATGAACTGATGGATGAAGGAATAGATAGATTTACCAGAGAGCATATAGAATAATTGTTTTGCCCATATGAGTTCTTGGCTTCAGTGAGGTAAGGTGAAACACTTTTTGAATGCCATAGATTTGGTCTTCCTTTGGTACCACTCTTATGTTACTCATGATAATGAAATAGTTCATTCTTGGAAAACATCATTCAGAAGTGGCATCACTGGTTTGGGGAGTCTGTTAAATTTTATAGATTGGTTTAAAATATGGTTAAGATGAACCAAGATCTGCAATTGTATCAGAAATACGGAAAAGAAATATGGAAACCACTAAAAGCTATTAGCTTCACTGGGATTCTGCATGTGAGTAACAGAAGAAATATTAGTCCTATGTTGTCAATTTTAGTAGGCATAAAACCAGCAGATTTCCTTAGCAGACTGCATGATGTCTGGTAGGGCATAGTTGTTATCTATTCTGAAATTGGATAAGATAATTAAGACTCAGAAAAGCATCGTGAAAAGGACCGGTCCTGGAGTGCTTAACTCCTCAGAGGTCTCATATTTACATGTGAAGTCTTGTTGACTGTACTTTTGAATCAAGAAGTATTAGTGTGAATTAGGATTTAGAGAATCAGGCCCCAAAATCTCTTAGTATTATGGAAAAGTTAACTGTCAGTAAGTTTTCTCTGTGATATTTTTAATTGGCATTCAATTTTCCAAATGGAGTTGTCAATGAGAGAGCAAAGAAAGACACAAGAGCTTGAGCTATTTAGAATATTTACAAAGCATCTCAGAAACTTAAAATAAGCTCATAATTTTTTCTCTGCCATGACCCTAGAATAGCAGTAGGAAGAGTTCTCTGTGGAAAAGGACTCTACAACTGCAATCTTTAGACACCTAGCAGAGCTTACTAACCTAAACAGTTCCTCTGTGACCAAATTTTATTTAGTGGAAATCAGGACTTCAGAACCATATCATCAAAAGTATGATTAGAAGAAAGTGGCAGAGTTAAGTGTATATTCTTTCAGCAGTTTTCTCTCATTCCATATGCATCTGCCTGTTGTCTTTATTCATGCACATGTACACCATTATGGACAAAAGTGTGAGGAATGACAGACTCCAACAAGTGATTGTTCTTTTAGCAAACAGTTCTAGTCCCATTTCTGTCCCCAGCACTAACTCTATGGTTCAGTGCACGAATACCAGACTGGAAGATCAGTGAGGAAACAAGGAAGACCCCAAAACACACTATCAAAATTCCTTTTAAACTCAAGTGGGGGCACCTTCTTGGTGTACAGGTGTGTAGGTGAAGACCCAAAACCAATCTTTTTTTTTTTTCAACCTTAGTATACTAACTCCTCATCCTTGAAAGTCAAGCAAGAGATATGACAGACATGCTATGATCATGAGTTAGAATAGATGACATCCTAAAGAGAGTCCTAATCCTCCAGTGAAAGTGAGGGAACCCTTTGTCTGTCCTGGACTGGGGAGCTCTACTAGGTGGAAGAGGAAAGACTCTCCTTCCTCATCATTACTCACCCATTTTTCCCTTGGTAAAGGATGGGGGAAAAAAGACACAGTATTGATTAAAGAAGATAGAAAAATGGAAATTGAAAGCTTTGCTCAGTACCTTCCTTCTATTATCAGGGATAACATCTCAAGGTTAGTGAAATAACTCCCTCTTCTTTATTCATCTCACCTCTACCTTTTGGCACTCTGTCATGAATGAGGTGGGAAGAAGGGAAAAGTAGCAATTGAAATGTCTAGGTATGTAAGGACAGGAGCAATATGCAAGAAATATAGTGCTAGAAGGAGAGAACACATAAGCAGAAGGGAAAGCTATGTACCAAAGAACTGACAGCATATACATTAAAAAAATCCAAAGCACAGCAGGACAGAGAAGAAAAGCAAACTCTGAGGACACTATGTCTGACAAGAGTTTGACCTTTTGCAACATATAGTGCCATTTCCTCTATCATAGACAGGAACTTTGAAATGCATTGTTATTGGATCCTGTTTTTTTCCTATAGGCAACAGGAAAGGATTTGTTTTTATAAGCTGAGGATGTTTGGCTTCAGTGCATGTTTGTTACGTTTTAATAGGTATACGTTGCCTCTGGTAAGTTTAAAACCTCCTCAGATGCAGACTTATCGCATCAGACGTTTCAACACTTTCCAGGGGAAGGATACTCACCATGTTTTATTTCTCATTTCTTCATCAATGCAGTTACTCCACCTTGATCAAGTCCTAATGTTTCATTTACAAATCTGTGGGTGAGAAGCACAAGGCATGTGCAGCCCACCTCCACGTGTCCATATGTTACTCCTCTCCATACACTTTTGCTTAGCTAGCTAGAGCCCTCTTTGGGGACAGGAACTCCTTTCAGATACATTTCTTCTCTTGTCCCCATTTTCTTCCCCATGGTCCATCCTGTCACCATAAGATGATGCAACACCGCATCACCACTTGACTTCGAGACCCGCCACGACGACCACCAAAATTGGTGAGCTCCCCCTCGCATTTTGATCTACTCTAACCACTGTCTGTGAAGGAGTGAGCAGTGGGTTATAGGCTGTGCTTTGCTACATGGTGGCATTTTGCACCTCTCACCAGGGCTGGCTAGAGAGGGGAAGTGGTGAGTGAGAACTGGGGATCGGGCGTGGGTTGGGCACTTGTGTGGCAGACTTCTTAACAATGGGAAAACACAGTACATATCTGAATGATGGTTGACTTGATGCTGCATTGATAACACTTCTGAGCTCTGTCCAGTCTGGTTGTCTGTTAATTCATCAGCTTCTGGGTGGTATGCCCCTGAACTTCTGAGGAACAGTGAAATTGTAGGCTCTGCATTTACACTGCATGAAGCAATTTATTTCTTGCCGCAGTCATCCTAGCCTGGGACGTAAACAGTATTAATAGAGCATCCCAGGCTGAATGTGGCTTTATCTCCTGCAAAACTAGGTAAACTGGCAATTGTTACTAGATTTATACTCAATAAATACATTTTTGCTTACACTTTATATTAGAACACTCAAGGTGTGACCTTGAGTAAATCACTTAACCTGTCTATAGTTGAATTTCACCGTCTGTAGGAGGGGAGTCACATCTAAGGCATTCTGGGGTTAAACCATCTAAAGCACTACGTTACCCTCTCTATTTCACAAACTTTGCTCTTTCAGGGACATCACAAATGTTTGCATTTGGTGCTTCTTGGCTTTAAATCTGTGAGCTTTCACACCACCAAGATTGCAGGTGGAAAAACATGACTGATCGTGTCTTAAGAGTCTTACACAGTCTTTATCTTGCTTTTTTTTATTTCCTGATGTTTTACTGTCCAGAAGCCACATCTTAAAATCTTTGCATTATTAAAAGTGGCTTTTCGAGTTAATCCCATCCTTTGACCAGTCAAAACAGAAGGTCTATTTATGGGCTAAAGCTTGACAGGTACTGCAATCTGAATTGGTAGTACAAAGAGCCACACATTGAAGATTTATTTGTAGTTTAAAACATGGGTCCAGCTCTGAAAGAGTGGATTCAGATTTCTGAGTCCAAGCTCCTCCAAAGTTTTGCCGTGTGAGTGAATGCTGAAGTGTGAGGTTCAGTTTTAGCTGTCCCCACTTTCAGCCTCGTCTTAATGAGCTTTAGGCAGTACATTTCCATACCGTGTTTCTAAAGCTATCATAAACACCACCAAGAATGAACCTACTTCTTTGTTGTCTGTTGTGTCCAGCCAGGACTCAATATAAGGTTCAAAGTGAAGGAAATGTCTGATAATAATGTTGTTCACCCCCCCTTCACCAGGACGACAGTTAACGATCTTCAACACCCAGGCGCAAATAGCCATAGGAGGGAAGGACAGAGGGCGTCTCTTCCAAGGCCAGCTCTCCGGTCTCTATTACAACGGCTTGAAAGTGCTCAACATGGCAGCGGAGAACAACCCCAACATCAAAATCAACGGCAGCGTTCGACTCGTTGGGGAGGTCCCTTCCATCCTGGGAACGACGCCCACAACCTCTGTGCCACCGGAAATGTCTACTACAGTCATGGAAACCACGACTACCATGGCCACCACTACCACGCGAAAAAATCGTTCACCGCCCAGCATCCAGGTGAGCCTTCCACGTTTCCTTGGCTTCTCAGTTAGTCTTTTGTTTGACTGATCACTTGAAAGTTCTCTGAGTCGCACTCCACGTGACTTTTAATAATGTGGTCTAGGCTAAATCACCACAAAATCTCCTCCCATGCTGGTGAACAAGCAGCTGGATTAGCTAGCATGGCATATGGGCATGATAAAGGGGACAGACTTTGCTGCTGTACTGAGTGAAACTTCATTTCTGTAACTGAGATGGCCCAACTATGGACAAGAGCATGATTATAGCTATGTTTCTAGAGTTCTATATATGGGGAATGTATTTCTAAGAGAGTTACAAAGCTTAATGAGGGGTGGGTGTATGGTTATTTATTATTATGACAGTATGTACTGCTGCAACAGTGAAGTTAGAATCATAGAATCATAAAATGGTAAGGTTGCAGGAGACCTCAAGGATCATCTAGTTCCACCCCCCTGCCATAGGCAGGGACACCTCCCACTAGTACAGGTCACTCAAGACCTCCTCCAACCTGGCCTTGAACACCTCCAGGGAGGGAGCAGCCACAACCTCCCTGGGCAACCTGTGCCAGTGTCTCACCACCCTCACTGCAAACAACTTCCTCCTAACATCCAGTCTAAGTCTCCCCTCTGCCAGTTTAAATCCATTGCCTGTTGTCCTGTCATTACAAGACCTTGTCAATAGTCCCTCCCCTTCCTGGGGAGGCCCCCTTCAGTTATTGGAAGGCTACTATAAGGTCTCTCGAAGCCTTAAGTTCATAAGGGAGAGGAAAGCAACAGAGCATTACTTCCAGGCAGACCCGTTTTTCATTTTCCTTCTATAACCTTCCTGTAGAAAATTCTAAAGGAACGTTTTCAGGATCAGTTTCCTGCAAACTGTGAATGTTCCAACATAGAACAGTTCCAACATCTGCAGAAAAAAACAAAAACAAAAAACAAACAAACAAACAAAACAAACAAACAAAAAAAAAACCCCAAAACAAACAAACAAAAACCCAACAAAAAACCATTGCTGCCAAAAAGAATTGGAAAAACAGTTTCAGATGTTCTGGCTTCATTGTGCTCAATGTTGTGGTTTTAGTCTTAAAGATGCAGTGCATTTTTTGAACCAGTCAGAATATGGTACTGATTAGAAATAAACACCTTAAACTGGCTTTCCTTTCTGTGCAAAGAATAGAATCATGCAAATAGGCAACCTTAGCAAAGGATCAGATTCTGAAAATTATTCATTGTACAATCATTTTATCAGCTAGGATGATATATTTGCTTAAAAATCACTGCATCAGAATCTCATCCTGTGAAAATCAACATCCTTTTGTTGATACCAGCATATACTGTCTGAGACACTAATGAGTGATTATTGATCAGGGTACACCTTTATTAAACCCCCTGAAAGAGGTCATCTAGTTGGAGAAAAAAAATAGTCCATCTGCTTCCTTAAAAGAATTTCTGCTACTTGGGACAGGAGACATTAATGAAATCAAGGACTTAGAAATCTGTAATCATAGATGTTCCATACTTAGAATCATAGAATCATAGAATGGTAAGGTTGGAAGGGACCTCAAGGATCATCTAGTTCCAACCCCCTGCCATAGGCAGGGACACCTCCCACTAGTACAGGTCACTCAAGACCTCCTCCAACCTGGCCTTGAACACCTCCAGGGAGGGAGCAGCCACAACCTCCCTGGGCAACCTGTGCCAGTGTCTCACCACCCTCACTGCAAACAACTTCCTCCTAACATCCAGTCTAAGTCTCCCCTCTNCTATAGGCCCCCTTCAGATACTGGAAGGCTACTCTAAGGTCTCCTGGAAGCCTTCTCTTCTCCAGGCTGCACAGCCCCAACTCTCTCAGCCTGTCCTCACAGCAGAGCTGCTGCAGCCCTCTGAGCATCTTTGTAGCCTCCTCTGGACCTGCTCCAACAGTTCCATGTCCTCCCTGTGCTGGGGGCTCCAGAACTGCACACTTGCTTGCTAACTGCTTCAGGTCTAATCAGTGATTAATTGTGTTAGTGTATATGTGGCCATTCTCTTTATTTTTCATCTAATCCTGGTCAGTTAGGTTGAGAAAGCATGTCTGGAGTATTGTGTTCAGTATAAAAGGGAGATGGAACAACTGGAAAGACTCCAGCAAAAGGCCTCTAAGATGATTAAGAAGCTGCAATATAAATTGTATGAGAAAAAGCTGAGAGAGATGACACTGTTCAGCCTAGAGAAGAAAAGGCTCAGGGGGAATCTTATGAATGTGTACAAATACCTGAACAGAGAGTGTAAAGACAACAACTCTGCAGGGAGAACTTCTAACTATATTCTAATATCTGAAGGGGACCTACAGGAGGGCTGAGGAAGGACTGTTTAGAAGGGCTTGTATAGATAGGACGGGGAGCAGTGATTTTGAACCAGAGCAGGATAGGTTTAGGTTAGACATAGGAGGAAGGTCTTTATAATGAGAATGCTGAAATACTAGAACAGGTTGCCCAGAGACATTCAATATTAGACTCGATGTTGCCCTGGGCAGCCTGATCTAGTTGGAAGTATCCCTGCTCACTGCAGGAGAGTCCCTTCCAACGCAATGCAATCTGTGAATCTGTAAAAAAGTGGTAGCCAGTGACAGGATCAGAGGCAACAGAGGCAGTGGACACAAACTGAAACACAGGAGTTTCCCTCTAAACATCAGGAAACACTTTTTTTACTGTGAGGGTGACTGAGCGTTGGCACAGATTACCCAAAGAGGTTGAGTAATGTCCAGGCTTGTAAATATTCGAAAGCTGTCTGGACATAGTCCTGTGCAACTGGCTCTGGATGAACCCTGCCTGAGTAGGTGGGCTGGACTAGGTGACCCCGTAGAGGTCCCTTCCAACCACAACTATTCTGTGATACGAGCTACAGTGGATTTTCCAGCTATTACAGTAAGAAATTCCAAGCCCAGGTTTAACATTTCCCCCTTTGGTACTCTTTGAATGCAGGTGCCATCAGTTCTGGGATTAATTGAGTTATTAGCCTCAAGCTCCCAACAGGTGATTTGTAAAGTCCCAGATAAATGAGGGCAAATTACCCCAGATTTGGCCAATTTGTCATAATCTTTGCAATAATTACAGATCCTTCTCATCAGTGGCTAGCTCTAATTTTAAAGAAGATCTTTGTACAATTATATCTGCAGATATAATTGTGGTCCTGATCCTGCTCTCATTTAGTTTGTTGGAGGCTTTCTATAATTTATAAAGGCAGCAGAACTGTGTTTATCTATAGGAGGGTAACAGAGAGTAGCACTGGACCTTTGTGGGCCGGATCAAGCTGAATGTGACCTTGGCTTATTTGAAGAGGAACTCTTTCAGAAAGCTTCCTGCATGTCAGTTCACTCAGCCCATAGAGACCACTGTATGCTGAGAGAGCATCAGGGAGATTTAATAAAGTGTCAAAGTGCTTCTAAAAACATGGTTAGAGCAGTGATTTCCTGGATGCACACATCCCACAACAAATGGCCTCATCTCAACTGATATTAAAGCAATAACTCTGACACTTCATGCTACCCACCAAAAGAAAGATAAAGGTCACTATGTACCTCCATTGCAACTTTCTGCATTTAAATATCAGGCCATTTTATTGGTGTTGCAGCACAGATGGCTTGCCTTTCTTCCTTACTCTTGGTAGAATTTGATTCTGTCATCTTAAGTTGTGTTATTTGTGCTCTGAGAGTGAGAATAAATTGTCTTTTTTTTTTGTTTGGGCTGTATCTCCAGCTGTGGTTTTCAGGTGCCTAATGGTTATTTTATCTCAGTTGTGTTCAACATCACCATTGTCAAACCTGCTTAAAATTTGAGATCTAAGTGGTGGAAAAATCTAATAGAACAAGTTTGTTCTTGGGAGAACGTAAAATATAGATACCTAAGGCTACAAGAGGTACAGATACAGTTAGTTATGACTGTGTTCTAGTTCTTTCTTTTCTACTCAAAACCAATTTTACTTCACTTTCAAGACCATCCACATTTTAACCTCTCTTCTTCCCATTCTGCTAAGTATGGTTCAAGTATTTTTTTCCTCATTTTTCAGATTTGATCATAAGAATCTTTCTGTTTCATGATGGCAACAGCAGGTGACTTTTCCAGCCCCACCGAAACCCTCATTTTATCATAGAATGGTAAGGTCGGAAGGGACCTCAAGGATCATCTAGTTCCAACCCCCTGCCATAGGCAGGGACACCTCCCACTAGTACAGCTCACTCAAGGCCTCA
>VWYK01073544.1:0-12778 GCA_013399775.1 Semnornis frantzii
AGAGGAGAGGTGCTCCAGCCCTTAAGGACCTGTGATTTCATTCCTAGGAACAAGCATATCACAGCAGATGTGCAGCTCAGTGAAAGGTGTTCTACAGTTGCCTGAGCTTACTTGAGGAGCACAGAGAGCTGATCCCTTGCTGAAATAAATAGGAGCTATTTTGATGCTGCCTTTCCTGCCACAGCCATTTAACCATCCAGTGGCACTGTGGAACACGAAAGGACCTTGTGGTTGTAGGTAATAATCTCTAATCCTGAGGGATGATACTTGCTGAGGCAGTTTTACCTTTTTCCCTATAGCTTTGTAGATCAGTAGAGCATTTCGTGTGTCTGAAGGGATCACCTGGTTCTAGTGGGAGATGTCCCTGCCTATGGCAGGGGAGTTGGAACTGGATGAGCTTTGAGGTCGCTTCCATCCTAAACCATTCTATGATTCCTGGCTTTGGCATTGCTATCACTCACAAATGTGATTGATTCAGTGAAGATCTAGTCGAAGCCTCACACAACACACATCTTCATGTCTTTCTTGCCACTAAGATCATTTAGCCTTTCACCCCTTCAAAGGCAACCAGCAGCTCCAGGGTACGCCTAGGGTAAACTGAGGACCTAGTTCTAGGTGCCCTGAATGCCCTGGCAGATCAGGTAATAAAAGTGGAATTAAGTAAACTTAATTCACTTAACTTGACTCCATGAGAAGTGAGACCTGGAAGACTTTAGTATTGGCAGAAAGAAGCTCAGTTGCATTTCAGAGCTCAATGGTACCACTCTTAATGTCACACCTACCTCCTGCAGCACATCACCCCCTTCCTACCACCCAACAGCTGATACTGGGGTGTGCCGCACTTGGTCTTCATACTCAGATCTGAAAAAGGGATTGTTATCAGGTGAATGTAGTGTATGTGAACATCTAATCCAAACTGTCTGCAGTTAGTCCTCTTTATGGTCCACTTAGTCTTTTGTATTGTTGGTGCTGAGATGAGTCACTGCTGTAAAATTCCTTAGGTGGCTACTGTGCAGACAAGATGCATTGTAGGCGTTCGAAAGAGGACAGGAAGAGCTGTTCTCAGCACAGGCAATCTACAAGTCACCAGAGGTTACATTTTAGTAATGCACAAAAATGAAAGGCCAGAGCAAATGGCATCCTGGCCTGGAGCAGGAACAGCGCGGCCAGCAGGACCAGGGCAGTCCTTCTGCCTCTGTACTCAGCACTGGTCAGGCCACACCTTGAGTGCCGTGTCCAGTTCTGGGCCCCTCAATTCAAGAGAGATGTTGAGGAGCTTGAAGGTGTCCAGAGAAGGGCACCAAGGCTGGTGAGGGGCCTGGAGCACAGCCCTGTGAGGAGAGGCTGAGAGAGCTGGGGGTGTGCAGCCTGCAGAAGAGAAGGCTCAGGGCAGACCTCATTGTTGTCTGCAGCTACCTGAAGGGAGGTTGTAGCCAGCTGGGGTTGGGCTCTTCTGCCAGGCACCCAGGGACAGAACAAGAGGACACAGCCTCATTCTGTGCCAGGGCAGGTTTAGGCTGAATGTTAGGAAGAAGTTCTTCCCAGCAATAGTGATTGGCATTGGAATGGGCTGCCTGGGGAGGTGGTGTAGTCCCCATCCCTGGAGGTGTTGAAGAAAAGCCTGGATGGGGCACTTAGTGCCATGGTCTAGTTGATTGGCTAGGGCTGGGTGATAGTTTGGCCTGGATGAGCTTGGAGGTCTCTTCCAACCTGCTCGATTCTGTGGTTCTGGCTCCATCAGTACTGTTGCTGTGTCCACGTGTCTGGCCTGTCTTGCTCCAGTAACTGAGCAAAATTCCCTCTGTACTGAATTTGAAATGTAGGCTTTAGCAATATAGATTGCAGACATTTTCCTCTCTAGTTTGTACCCTGACCAAATGGGGAATGGTGGTTCATGCTAGGCATATGCTGAACAGTGTCATGGGTTGCTCCTAGCTTGGACCAGGCACTGGCATGAGCTGCCCAGGGAGGTGGTGGAGTCAGCTACCCTGGATGTGTTTAAGGGTGGTTTGGATGTGGTGCTTAGGGCTATGGTTTAAGGTGAATGTTGTAGAGTAGGGTTCTAGGTTGGACTTGGTGATCCTGAGGGGCTTTGCCAACCTGGAGTTGGCTCAACCACACAGAANGCCAGATCCTGCACTTGGGCCACAACAACCTCAAGCAAAGATGGGGCAGTGTGGCTGGAGAACTGCTGGCAGAAAGGGACCTGGAGATTGTAATGGACAAGCAGCTGAATGTGAGCAGTGTGCCCAGGTGCCCAAGAAAGCCAATGGCATCCTGACTGGGATGAGAAATGCTGTGGCCAGCAGGAACAGGGAGGGAATTCTGTCCTTGGACTTGGCTCTGGTCAGGCCACACCTTGAGTGTTGTGTTCAGTTTTGGGCACCCTCAATACAAGAGAGCTGTGGAGGTGCTGGAGCCAGGTGCAGAAGGAAGCTGGGGAAGGGCCTCTGATGAGGAGAGACTGAAGGAGCTGGGGATGGTTAGTGTGAAACAGAGGAGGCTGAGGGCAGACCTCGTGGCTGTCTGCAGCTACCTG
The DNA here is from genome assembly GCA_013399775.1 of Semnornis frantzii. Taxonomy (NCBI): domain Eukaryota; kingdom Metazoa; phylum Chordata; class Aves; order Piciformes; family Ramphastidae; genus Semnornis; species Semnornis frantzii. The sequence continues at coordinate 2,540 of VWYK01073544.1, forward strand.
AAACTAAGTTGTGGTGAGGTTGGTGCTGGTCTCTTCTCACAGGTCATTAGTGATAGAACAAGAGGGAATGGACTCAAGCTGCCGCTGGGTAGCTTTAGACTGGATGTTAGGAGCAATTTTTTCCTGGCAAGAGTGGTCAGGCATTGGAATGTGCTGCCCAGGGAGGTGGTGGAGTGCCCAAGCCTAGCTGTGTTTCAGGGTGGTTTGTCTTTGGTGCTTGGGGCTATGGTTTATGGTGGCTTGTAGTGTAGGAATGTGGGTTGGGCTTGGTGATCCTGAGGGGCTTCTCTGAGCAGAATGTTTCTGTAAGTTATGAAGAAATCACTTTCTGCTCAGGCAAATCTGTCACTCAAGCCATCTAAGTCACCACTTAAGCAGAGGGCCTGTGTTTGCTGGTGGCTGTGGGGTTGGCAGCATCTGGAGGCTGCTGCACTCTGGAGGGATTCAGCTTTCATTCCAATGCGTTTCCTTCGCAGGGGCGGAATGGTTCAGACCAGCGAACAGTATGAATTTGTGCACCATGCTCTCAGCCTGTACGAAAGCAGACTTGCTGCAGAAGCTGTCCAGTGAAGCCAAGGAGGATCAACCCAAAATGTCAACAATCTCCCGAGGTAATTTGTTTCATTACCTACCAGCAGCTCCTTCAAGGAGCTTGCTGCGGTGAGAAGAGAGCGGCTTTGAGGCCAGCTGCTGAAAGGATTGCAGACCGTTTGGCATCATGTGTAAGAGATTGCTGGACCCACGCTGTACATGAATGTATCCTGACCTTCCCAAAAATTACTCCTAAAGAGGGGACTGTGCTGAAACTAGCCGTGGATGTTGCATATTTATCTAAAGGTGGGGTGTTTTTTCCTGTCGTGCTGATAGCTGCCGTGGGGGAATGTATCTACCTGCTGCTGCCACAGCCGGCCAGATGTTGGCTCCTCAGCAGAAGAAATGTTTCTCAAAGTGTACAAATGCTTTAATGTTTGCAAACTGTCTCGTGAATGGACTGTAAAGTGCTATTACTGATTATGTGGTGAGCTTCTTTTCCTGGCCACATAATGTTCTTTGCTGCTAGAATTGCAAAGTGTTCGATTATGGATTTAAAATTAAAGAGGAAACAAAAAATATTAAAAAAAAAAAAGGAGATAATAAAAAAAAAAACTTGGGTTTTTTTTTTTAAGTGGGAAAATTATTCAAAAGCAGTGAATATTTTCTATATGGTCTTCATCCTATTAACTATTAAATGTGTATTTACTGTAGGTGTTACAGAGCAGTCGCAGAGCACAATGTCTCTTGCTTGGTGTGTGCGTGTTTTACCCACTACTGTTGACTGTCTTAGAACATGCTTCAGCTGCAGCCCCGCCCAGCCCCAGTGCATTTGTAAAGTGTGGAAGTCATTTTACTTTTCAAAGAGACTTTGTAGCATATATTAAATGGTAAGGACTTTAAATATCCCTCTGTCTTTTATTACCATGGGATTTTTTTGCTTACCCTCTTTATCTGCTCTATCTCTTTTTGAGTGAGAGGTAGATGCCTTTAGTGGTAGGGACTGGTCCACAACAGGTTATAAAAGAAAATGCTGCTATGACTGTTCTTTTTTCCTTTTACTGTTCAGCAAGAGGTTGTTTTTAAGAGAGATGTGGAGTCGACATCATGACTTACAGGACTCAGAAGTCTGTTTACAGGGTATAATGAGTTTTTAATGCAGTGATGTTGACTTTGCTTCATACTGCTAATAAATGACACTTGGTATAAAATCATTGGCTGAAGTCTTATTTTTTTTCTGAAGGAGCTCGTGCAGCACACGCTGTTAGAGTCATAGAATAGTTTGGGTTGGAAGGGACCTCCAAACCTCATCCAGTCCGCCCCCCTCTGCACTCAGCAGGGGCAACCTCAACTAGATCAGGTTGCCCACAGCCCTGTCCAGCCTCACCTTTGAGTATCTCCAGAGATGGGGCCCAACCACCTCCCTGGGCAACTTGTTGCAGTGTTCCACTACTCTCATAGTGCAGAACCTGTTCCTAACATCCAATCTAAATCTGCTCTTCTCCAGTTCTCCTGGACCCATGTAAACAGGCACCGCCCAAGACAATTTCAGAATACTGGAGAACCAGTCCAGAAGATAGAGGGAATCTCCCACTGACATGAATCATAGAATCGGGTCAGTGTTAGGTTGGAAGTGACCTCAAAGATTATCTAGTTCCAACCCCCTACCATAGGCAGGGACACCTCCCACTGGACCAGGGAGCATCCACAACCTCCCTGGGCAACCTGTGCCAGTGTCTCATCACACTCACTGCAAAGAATTTCTTCCTAACATCCAGTTTCAATCTCCCCTCTGACACTTTAAACCCATTCCTCCTCCTCCTATCATTACAAGACCTTGTCAATAGTCACTCCTCAGCCCTCCTGGAGCCCCCTTCAGATCCTGGAAGGCCACTCCAAAGTCTCCCGGAAGCCTTCTCTTCTCCAGGCTGCAGAGCCCCAACTCTCTCAGCCTGTCCTCATAGCAAAGCTGCTGCAGCCCTCTGGGCATCTTTGTGGCCTCCTCTGGACTCTCTCCAACAGCTCCACGTACTACTTCTGTTGGGAGGCTTCAGAACTGCATATGGTACTCCAGGTGGGGTCTCAGGAGAGCATCAGTATCGGAATTTTTCTTGATGTAGTTAAAAAGATGTGGTTCTGTGGGTGATACAGGATATACTCTTTCAGCACCACCCAGACCACCTGCAGAGCTGTGATGCATTACCCAGAAATGTAAGTCCTTTTCTTTTAGTCTGAAAGAAATTTCCATACCATCTCTTCTAGTTTAGTTTATAATTCCTTTCCTTTCACAGAATCACAGAAGCCTAGAGGTTGGAAGGGACCTCCAGAGATTATCCAGTCCCCTGCCAAAGCAGCATCACCCAGGGTAGTCCACACAGGAATGCATCCAGGTGGGTTTGGAAAGCCTCCAGAGAAGGAGACTCCACAATCTCTCTGGGCAGCCTGTGCCAGGGCTCTTGCATCCTCACTCTAAAGAAGTTTCTCCTTCTGTTGAGCTGAAACCTTCTCTGTTCCATTTTGTATCCATTGCTCCTTGGCTTATTGCTCTGCACCACCCAAAAGAGCTTGGCCCCCTCCACTTGCCCCTCACCCCTCAGATGTTTGTACACCTTGATCCCCTCTCAGCCTTCAGTTGAAAGAGATTCAACACTATCTCTTGTAGTTCCCCCAGGTGTTTGAAAACCTCTCTCTCTATTTTGCTTGTGATTTTTTTCCCCTTCCCTTCTCCCCCAAAATAAAGCAACCAGCAAGCTCTGAAGAATCATATAAAAGGACAAAGTGGTGTAAAACTCCCCAAAACAATTGAATAGAAGGAAGTGCTCGTCACTGACTTTTTCCCCCTGTGAAGGCACATTTCCTTCCTAGCCTTCGCTTCACTTATCTGAGGTGGTTTTTTTTAAGAGAAGCATGGGGAGTTGCTAGAGGGGAAAATGGATTCTGTACTCCACGTCCTGCTTTCTACCTGTCTTGCCTTGACGCTCTCAGGTAAGTGTCTCTTCCCCACCTTCCCTGCCCTGCGCGGCTCTCTGCCGCTGAGCAGAGCGCTGCAGGCAGGACTGGCGGCTTGCGAAACGGAGTCGTTTCTTTGCTAGGGTTGATGCGGGGAGGGGCAGGGCCAAGGTAGCCCTCTCTGTTTAGATTTCAAAGGAAAATAAACTCTCTCCTTCTGTGCTGGAGATACTTCTTTTTGTCAAGAGATATCTTGCTAGACAATCCAGGAGCTGAGCTTTGGGATGAGCTTTTTTAGAAGGGGAGGTTCCTGAAGTTGGTTTTGGTTTGTCTGTTTTTTCACTCCTGATTTGTGAAACATTGAGGAGCTTTCTGTGATGCTTAGAAACTCCCCAAGTCTGTGAAAACAGGGCAGTGACAAACCTCAACCAAGGGAAATAAACCCACCTGCTGCATTTATGGATTTTGTAACTAGTGAGGCTTGAGAAGTTTGAGTGACATTAAAACAAAAGAGACAAACCTAAGCAAGCCATGGCAGGGAACCAGTTCCCTGTTCTGTAACCAGCACAGATGTTTGCCTTGGTAACTTTGGGAGTGTTTTTTTGATGAATGCATTTGCAGTTCCCTTTACCTGAGCATTTGATGTCGGTCTTCAAGTGTAGGGGCAGAGAGAGGATAATTGGGGTGGTCACAAAACTACCAGCTAGAGAGGTTGGAGTGAATCCAGTAAAAGAGATGTACTTCCTATCAGCAAAGAGCCTCCATTCCTGTAACAGCACAGGCATGGAAAGACACAGAGGTTTGGCCATGTCTTCTTGCATGTTTTCTTCAGAAACACTACAGGGTTTAGTAAAACAGTTGCCAGAAAGTAAATTATGGTGTTTAAAAAAAAGACCTGTTGTAAAACTGGAAAGAGACTTAAGGGCTCATGTAGAGCTCTCTGCTTTCAAGTTCTTAGAGCTGGTATTAAAAGTTAATAGTTCTTGGGTTTCTTTCAGATCCAGTTTGATTCTACACCCCCACCCCCTCCTTTTTTACATCTATGAAAGTTAAGGTGACCTTTGCCACCACAGTTTGCTTTTTGGCTTGTTCTCTTTTCCAACCTTTTGGATCATGTGGGTTGCACATCTGAGGTTTTCAAAAGGAGGTCCAGGCAGAGTTCAAGGTGTAAAAAGTGGGAAGAGAGGTTCCTTTGCTGATGGACTTTTTTACATAGTCAGGAATTTGCCTGTTGTTAAATACCCACTGTGTTGTGTTTTGTTTTTTCTTTCTGGGGTTTTCCTCTTCCAGAAGGGTTTCTGATTATCCATGTCCAGAAACAGCAGTGTCTTTCAGAAAAGAGAGGGGTCGTGGTGGAAAAGTGCAACATGAGCAGCCTCAACCAGCAGTGGCAGTGGACGGCAGAGGACAGGCTCCTGCACCTGAAGTCTGCTCGCTGCCTCAGCATCTCCACCCGCTCCGCCCTCTCCTCCCGCAGCATCGTCGTCGACTGTCCCCAGGCAGTCAGGTGGACCTGCCAGGAGGAGGATGGGCTCCTGAAGGTGGCCAACAGCTCTCTCTTTCTCACGAAGCAAGGTCAGAAGGTGATGGCCAAGCAGAGCAAGAAATACCTTCATAGCTGGATGCAACTAGAAGCCAGTGAGACAGGAAAACCTGTGTATGTCAATCTGTGCTCAAAGCAAGGTGAGTTGCACCCTGAAGGAAGTATCCTGGAAGGGTTGGTTAACAAAAGTGTCTTCTATGCTAACTCAGATGTTAAAAATGAGATTTTGTTCGTGCAGGAAAACATTTTTCATAGTTGAAAACAGAGAAATGTAGAAAGAGCAGCTGCCACGAGCACTTCTCACAGCTCATTTATACTTTTAAGCTGTCTCTCCTTTACTCCCAACCTTTGCATCATTGGTGCAAGCTCAGATCAGTGCTCTGCTGTCATTTCCTCTTTCATTTTTAAACAGAACTGTAGGAACTAATTCCCAGTACTTTTAAACCATATGGACATAGACCTACAGAAGTCCTTCTCCTTCCCATTCATTTTATCAGGCAAATCCACCATGAGGGTGGTGAGAGTCTGGAACAGGTTTGCCCAGGGAGGTGGTGGAAGCCTCATGCCTGGATGTTTTTAAGGCCAGACTGGATGTGGCTCTGGGCAAACTGATCTAGTGGGAGGTGTCCCTACCCATGGCAGGGGAGGTTTGAGCTGGGTGATCCTTGAGGTCCCTTCCAACCCTGACAATTCTGTGATTCTGTGACATCCAGAGTCTATCTGTCAAGTGCAAGCAGACATCTGAAAATCAAGCACTGGTACAATTCTTTCTTTAATGCAAATGCATGGTTAAAACAGACATGGCTAACAAATCCATCTTTACACAATGTCACTTTGCCCTTAGATGCAGCACATATGAGAACACTCCAAATCCGGAAAGCAATGCATCAAAAATCTCAGATGTTCTTGTAATAGCACTTTGAGATGCCTGAGTCTGTGCACATACTTAGAGAGGTATAACCTGGACTTGGTGATCTCAGAGGTCTACGCCCATCTTCAGCAATTCTGTGTTTCTGTGAAGTGTTGGTAAACCTGTGTAGATGCTGAAGGGACTGGAGCACTGCCTGATGAGGAAAGGCTGAGAGGAGAAGACTCAGGGTCTAATCAGTGTCTATAAATAGATGAGGGCTGGGAGTCAGGAAGGAAGGGACAGGGACAACCTCTGCTCACTTGTGCCTTGGCATAGGACAAGGGACAAGGGATGGAAACTGGCAGGTTAGACCTGGTAGCTTGACAAATCTACTGTACAGTTTTTAACTCTACTGTAAAGAGAGGGAAACAGTAATGCTGGCCAAATGTTTTAAGTCCATGTGTCTGAATTGTTGTACCCAGGATCGAATGCCCAGCCACGACTGGAGGCTCTAAGGGATACATATTTGTGCTTGCCATCAGCGTTCTGGTTTGAAGACTCTCACCTAAGCGACCTGCTCAGTGCAAGTGATGTGAATCAGGAGGTGAATTGGGGGGCAGCTTTGCTTCAAACAGTGGCATCACTCTAGCACTGGTGGGATTATTGAGTAGGAGTGCTGGAGGCACTTTGGGCGATACCAGATCACTTAGAATGTTTCCCCTTTGGAAAGCAGCCCCCTGGAGAAGGGCCTGGGAGTGCTGGTGGACAAGAAGCTCTGCATGGGGCAGCAATGTGCCCTGGTGGCCAAGAGGGCCAGTGGGATCCTGGGGGGCATTAAGAGGAGTGTGTCCAGCAGATTGAGGGAGGTTCTCCTCCCCCTCTCCTCTGCCCTAGTGAGGTCCCACCTGGAATATTGCATCCAGTTCTGGGCTCTCCAGTTCAGGAGGGACAGGGATCTACTGGAGAGAGTCCAAGGGAGGGCTATGAAGATGCTGAAGGGGCTGAAGCACTGCCTGATGAGGAGAGGCTGAGGGACCTGGGGCTGTTTGGTGTGGTGAGGAGAAGACTGAGAGGGGATCTAATCAATGTTTATAAATAGATGAGGACTGGGGGTCAAGAGGGAGGGGACGAGCATATCAAAAGTTTCTGTGTTGGATGTGTACAACTGCCCTTCCAAGAACATCTCTCTACTTCCAGGGGAAGTAGCAGATCAACCTAAAATAACATCTTCAATCTACTTGAATTTAGCTAAGGTAGTAAAAACTGAGCAAAGTCTTTGGAGCTTAATAGTTTTAAGGTTATATACTCCTGACTAATGCCATCTTTTGATACAGTTTACCCTTTGTGTTGACAGTACCCAGAAAAATAGTTCTGTTTCGGCAAAAGAGCAACACACTGGATTGCATCCCAAACATCTTATCAGCTCAGAGAGAGAGAGAGAGAAAGAGACAAGCTCAGACAGGGGGCTGGAAGGGAAGGCTGCTGAGGAGAGGCTGAGGGAGCTGGGCTGGGTTAGTCTGGAGAAGAGAAGACTCAGGGAGGACCTTAGCACACTCTATAGCTACCTGAAGGGAAGGTGTAGTCAGGGGGGGGCCAGGCTCTGCTGCCAGGCAACTTGTGCCAGGATGAGAGGGCATGGCCTGAAACTGTGGCAGGGAAGGGTTAGGTTGGATGTTAGGAAGCACTTCCTGCTGGAAAGGGGAATTAGAGACTGGGATGGACTGCCCAGGGAGGTGGTGGAGTCACTGTGCCTGGAGGTGTTTAAGGCAACCTTGGCTGTGGCACTCAGTGCCATGGTCTGGTTGCTGTGGTGGTGTTAGGTCCTAGGCTGGACTTTGTGATCTCAGAGTTTATATTCCAGCCTCAATAATGATAGTACAAGCTCCAAACCGAAATACCTTTTCTCCTGGACCTAACGCAAATGCCAAGAGTGTTTTTGCAGAGCTTGGAGAAAGTCTGAGCTTGGATTTTGATTTCGAATTATGAGTTTGGATTTTTTTTTTTATTATTTTTTTTTCCCTACAGTCTTGACCCAAAAGAGACTCTGTGGAAATCAGCAACAGTTTAAATATGAATCCCTTCTCTGTTCAGTCAGACATCACTTTGAATCTAGCAGCAGACAGTCCTTATGCATAGCTGTGGCTGAGTCTGGCCCCTGGCTGTAACAGCAGACATGAGGAATGGCCATGAGCTATCGATCTCCCTTGAGATGCTAAGAACTCAGTTCTCATCCAGTTCATGAGGAGATTCTGGGTAGAGAAAGGAGCACTCTCTGTAGTGCTAGGGCCTTCTCTTCATTAGGCATCCTGGCCTGGATCAGGAACAGTGTGGCCAGCAGGACCAGGGCAGTCCTTCTGCCCCTGTACTCTGCACTGGTCAGGCCACACCTTGAGTGCTGTGTCCAGTTCTGGACCCCTCAATTCAAGAGAGATGTTGAGGTGCTTGAAGGTGTCCAGAGAAGGGCACCAAGGCTGATGAGGGGCCTGGAGCACAGCCCTGTGAGGAGAGGCTGAGGGAGCTGGGGGTGTGCAGCCTTCAGAAGAGGAGGCTCAGGGCAGACCTCATTGCTGTCTGCAGCTACCTGAAGGGAGCTTTTAGCCAGGTGGGGTTAGGCTCTTCTGCCAGGCACCCATGGACAGAACAAGAGGACACAGCCTCAAACTGTGCCAGGGCAGGTTTAGGCTGGATGTCAGAAAGAAGTTCTTGATAGAGTGATTGGCATTGGAATGGGCTGCCTGGGGAGGTTTTGAAGACAAGAGGAATGGGGCACTTAGTGCCATGGTCTAGTTGATTGATTAGGGCTGGATGAGCTTGGACGGCTCTCCCAACCCGCTTGATTCTATGATTCTATGAAACAGGGAGGAGAAAACCATGGGGGAGATGAAGGCACAGAAGGCAGTGACTGAAAGGAGTAATAATGGTTGCATGTAAGGAACTATTGTGGAACAAACCCTCCTGTCTCCTCTTGTACATCTGGAGAGCAGCCAGAGCGCTGCTAGTGCTGACACTTCTGGGCTGTGTAAGCAATTCTTACAAGGCTTTTTTTTTTTTTTTTTTTTTCATTCTGGGTAGGTTAGCTTCAATAAAATATCCAATTAGAGAGCAGAGTAAATGCTATGTGGCACCACAAATATTACCAACAAAACTCAAACCCACTCCAGACTAAAAACCAGTCACTAACTGCAAAGTCAATCACAGATCATTAGAGGTTGGAAGGGCCCTCCAGAGATCATCTAGTCCCAATCCCCCATAACAAAGCAGCATCACCCAGGGCAGTCCACACAGGAATGCATCCAGGTGGGTTGGAAAGGCTCCAGAGGAGACTCCACAGCCTCTCTAGGCAGCCTGTGCCAGGGTTCTATCTTCCTCACTCGAAAGAAGTTTCTCCTCCAGAGGAGATGAAACATTCCCTGTTCCAGTTTGTATCCATTCCTCCTTGGCTTATTGCTGTGCACCACTGAAAAGAACTTGGCCCCCACCCACAACCTCAGCTATTGATAGACATTGCTCAGATCCCCTCTCAGCCTTCTCCAGACTAAACAGCCACAGGGCTCTCAGGCTTTCTCCATAGGGGAGATGCTCAGCTCCCCCAGTCATGGTTGTGGCTCTCCACTGGACTCTTCTCAGCAGGTCCCTGTCTCTCCTGAACTGGGGAGCCCAGAATGACCTCAAGCAGGGAGGCACAAGTTGAAGCTCTACACTGTAGTTACTCTGTGAGATCTGGAGGCTGTCACCCAGCTTGTAAAGCAGCTTGGCTGCAGAAAGTGATAGGAACTGGTTTATGTGATGCAGTGCTCTGCACTGCACTTCTCCTTTGCTGGACTATACATAGCAGGGACATCTCCTGGAGGAATTGTGGCTACCAAACTTTAGAACTGTGACTATCAAGACAAAGCTGATTTTGTAGAGGAAAATGGTTTTCTTACTGTTGTGTGCAAAGTACTAAAGAACCATAGTGGGATCTACAAAGATATAAACCAAGATGGACAAGGAACTCAAATTATATCTGCAACATCTTTTTATCTTGTTTTGTTTGAAGTCTAAAATAGACAAAGCATCAGATACTGTGTGTGTGTCAAAGCCTGATGTGCCACCTGAAGTTCAAACTGTGACTTCTATGCCCTCCTGCATTTCACAGAATCAAAGTCTGTGGGTTGGAAGTGACCTTTATATGCCGTCTAGTTCCAACCTCCTTTTTCTACCCCAGTTTCTGGACCTGTATCTTCTCTTTTATGTGGGCTTCTCTTTGCCCAGTGTCCCATTTGCATTTTGACTACTTCAGATCAGAACCTGAGTTACTAAGTTTAAATCACGCTTGCTGACACTTCTCGGGATGACGCAGGAGGGCTCTGGGGAGCCTGATCTA
>VWYK01073546.1:0-16515 GCA_013399775.1 Semnornis frantzii
CCGAAACACCCCAAACCCTCCGGCTCACCTTAAAAAAAAATTAATAAAATTAAAATACTGATCCAAGTGAAGCCTGCGGGTTTCCCCAACCCTGCACCTCCCCGCTGCCGGCACGGGACAGGACTCCCCTCGCTCGCCGCGGCCCTGTTCGCCCTCTTGNGCGGCGGGGCCCCTTCGGCTGTGCCGCGTCCTCCGCTGTCACCGCCGCCTCAGGCCAGACGCCCGCCGCGGCTCTTCCCCATGGCGCAGGGGCCCGAGGCCGAGTTAGGAGCGGCACAGCCCTGTCGGCGCTCCCAGCCTCCGCGGCTGCCGGCGCCCCACCGCCGCCATCACAGGGCCGCCGCTGACACCCCGCGGCTCGCAGCACTGCGGCCCGCCCCCTGGAAGTGACGTGCGATGGGAGGTGGGAGGAGGAGGTGGGAAGAAGGGGAGCGGGGATGCGGGTGCTTCTGGTACACCGCAGGCCTTGTTTGCGAGGCTTAAATCTCTGTGCTGGATTTCTGCACTGGCCCGAAGTGCCGCTTCTGGATCATAACGGCCACGCGTGGGCCCGAGAGACCTGAGCCCAAGCAGCCTCCTACAGGCAATTGGTCAGCGGTGGCCTGGAAAAAATCCCACCCGCCCTACACAGGAGCCTACAGCCTGCCAGGTCCTCGGCGTCGCTGAGACTCCCTTGTCTAGTGAAGCTACTTCATAACTCCACAGTCTTTATTTTCACGTTAAGAAACGCACGTTTGCACGTGCTGGTATATAGATTTTGGAAGGAGGCCCGGTAACCAGTGATTGAAACTTAAAATGAAGTCTGTAAGCATCCCAAAGCACACTGCTGGGAGGACCTAGCACCTTTGTCTTCACCTGCTGCTGGCAGTACTGTGCTGAGTTGCTGCTTGCTTAAAATCGCATATCGAAATGTGTCAGTGTCAGGTAGTGATACCTGTAAAATCTTCTGTTTTGCTCTGAAAACAGCTGCTACTTGTGAACCCAAAACACTGCTGAGCTTCAACACACTGATACGAGTCTGCGGCTTCTGGGTCTGTGTGGCTAAGAACTAAAGGAGATTATTTTAAGCGGTAAAGCACTAGGTATTTGTGACCAAATACTGTTGTCAGTGAAGCCAATGACAACTTTGACGGTGACTTAAAAAGAAGTCTCTTTGCTTGTGAAGATCCGAGTACTGTTCCTGCCATTCCCATTTGTTCCCAGGTAATTGTGATACATGGCAACAAATCAACCCTGCCATAGAGCTAGTGGAGTGTTTAGTGTTCAGTTAAAAACTTAGAACAAAACTCAAGATTTAAGATAGATGGTATCATGTCTGAACAACTGAATCCTGTGGTAAATGCTGATGCTTTAAGCATCTGCATTTAATTAGAAAAATAACCTTGAAACAGTGGGGAATAATATTGCATTTATCAGGCACTTAGGAAAGCTAATGTTAGCAAAACTCTGTACTAAATGGTAGGCATTATTTCAAAACATTTAAATACATCAGAGCTGAGTTTCAAACAGCTTGCACTACCCTATTCATCTAATGTGAAGTCTAAAATAACAGTGATTTCATAGCTATGGCTTGTTGCCTGGAGAGTGGCCTTAAGCCAGAAGCTTAACTAATACACTCAATATTCTTATGCTCCTCCTTTATCTTCAAATGTAGAACAGGGTCCTGACCACTCCATGCTAAAAATCCTATGCCATTTCTCTGAAGTGTAAGGGTATTTGGTCACTGTGTCCTTGCCAAATCCAAGCGTGAGTTGCACTTTCTTGGGAGAGCCTTTATTTCCATGGCTTGCGGTTGTTACATAAAGCTACTTTGTGCTTCTTTTTCCACATAGCTGTAATGAGTCTATGTCACCAGATAAAACTTGAGAGCAATTTAAAAGTGATTTGGACCCTGCTGTTTGTGTTTTCCATTTTTAAAGTATGTGTTTTGGTGGATGAAAGTATTTTGACAGGATAAAATTATTTTCAGACCACTCTGACAACGGAAGGCTCTGACTGCATTCCTTTTCCAATATGCAGCAAAATTCCACCTAACATCCTTGCCTTGTGTCCAGGCTAGTAAAGCTTTGAACCTTTAAAATTGCTCACAACCCCACACTAGACATTTATGAAGTTTGATCTCACCCTTGAGAGGTAAATCATTTTCAGAAGAGAAAAACTGAAGTAGAGCAGCCAAGTCAGATATTGATTAGCCAATAACGCTGTAGCACTTCTGAAACCAAAGGTCAGTTGTATTAAGAATGAAGATTCCCATATCAGAGATCACACTTCAATATTTTGCCCTGAAGCACAGCTGTCTTATACAGAAAAAATTGCAACTGCTGAAGAAAAAAAGTCACCTTCTGATATGAAGATTGGATTCAACCTATCACCTAGGCTTTCATGATGAGACTCCAAGCTTTCCAGGTATCTATGAAAGCAATAATTTTGGATGTTTGTTTAGCAAGATGAAGACACAAATGTCTGATATAAAAATGTGTACACAAACATAAAAGCACACAAATGTTAGGTCCAGAAAGCTTTTAATTATATATGCACGAGTAATTCTTGTGCAATCAATGGTACTACTTTTAGGTTTATGGAACGAAACATTGGCAATCAAAGAATCATTGCCTGAATGTGCAGCCATCAAGCAGACACTGGGGCTGCTGATGTTACTCCCTGAGCTTGTTCTTGTGCAAGACATTCATGCATTTCCAGTATTCCTGACTGGTGTTTTGGGGCCGTTCTTCAGTGAGAGCTGGTGGAGTGTTAGATGCTGTATGGCTGTGGCCGCTTCTGGTATATGATGAGATGAGATGAGATGAGATGTAAGTGCAGCACTGACATCAGAGGATAGTCTGTCTCCAGCACTCCTGCCTTTGAAAACTTTGAAATGCTTGGGAGCTGAACCCTCTCACCTGCCACATCCCTGGGCACACAAGCCACATCCCAGGTTGCTCCTGCAGCACAAACAAGGCATGTGATAGCAAAGGGGCTGGTGCACTCTGGTACTCTGGCAGTAGGGCAGCCCAGGTCTTATGCTGCAGCTAATGAGCACCTCTGTCCTTTGGGGCCAAAAAGAAAAACAGCGAAGCCTAAGCAGAGTGGAGCAGGGACATATGCTTGTGTAAGCAAAGGACTAGTAATGGATCCTTGTGGTACACTGTTTTCCTGGTGGAGAATTCCTCTCACTCGTTATTTTGTTTTTAATTAAATGTTTTGTAATTTCTTTAAGCAAGTATTTTAATCTATGCATTATTTACTTAGGTAACTGTGATGCTAATTAAAAATGTACACTATCTATAAAAATGCTCATTTTGTTCCTAATCCACAGAGGAAAAGAGCTGCCAGAGAGACACGGGATTTGTTCAAGCATCTTTATTCCACAGGCATTCAGTTACTGGCTGAAGCACCAATTATATACAGATAATCAGTGGTTGATTTTCAGTCACAAGGCCCTTCATCTAAGTACACATGTGGATTCTTGCCTAGAGCAACCAGTCTTCAGGGAAAAAGTAAGAGTTAGAAAATGAACTGAGATTTATAAAGGAAAGCCTTGTGTGTAGTTTGTTACTCCTTTTTTGTGCCCAGAAAGAAATAAGATCAGATTCAGTTACAGGATGCACATGGCAACATGTCCAGCACAATCACTGGATCTATGCAATTTTGCATTATTTTGTTATTTCTTCTTCTGACCCAGTCTCTCAACTGCTAAAACCTGGATCTTGACTTAAAACTTTGCCCTGCTATTATTATGTTTTTTCTTTTCACTCAAAAGCTTTGTTTACAGTGAGAGTTTCCACTTCTAGCCAACATATTAAACTCAACTGAGCTGGATTCCAGAGTCCCAGGTTAGAGGCTCCACATGGCATGCAGAGATCAAAACTGTCAGGTTCCCTGAAAACACACACACACACACACACACACAAAGAGAGGACTTTGCACCATACTGCACAAAATGATGCTCTGATGATGCTCTGCACTTATGTCATCTTCTAGCTGTGTGGAATAGCCTGGCCAGAAAACTGCAAGTCAAAGAGTTTAGGGTCAGAGCTCAGCAGTTTGCAAGGCCCCAGAATAACAGTGAGCTGTGAAAAATGTTATAGTTCGTATTCCCTTTCAGCCTCACTGTTAACTTTTTTGTTATGTGTTGCCTGTAAGCCATAATGTTTGGCTTATGACTTTCTCTAGAACTGATTGTTTGGTGTGGATTTTTTTCCCTTGGGAAGCAGTCTGAGATTAAATGAAACAGGAAATGTTTAAAAGCCATCCCTTATTTCCACGAAACTGAGCAAGCTGAGTATGACTAGGATGAAGAATAAAACTGGTTGTTCATGACTTTTGTTTGTTTGGTTTTTTTTTAAGGGAGAGCTAAATTTGAACCCAGAGTTCTAAGGTCTGGAACATCTCCACTGGCTTTGTTTTGTTGGAAACTGAAGGACTAATTATCTTGCAAAACAGGGGTTTAAGAGGAACTGTGTTAACATTAGTGAAGTGTTGCTATTATATCCTGGACAGTGACATCATGTTGCTATTTTATGTTCTAAATATGGATATCCCTATAAAATGCAAATTTTTCTCCAGACTCTAATGATTTCTAAAAATACACTCTTCCAACTATTTCTTTCTTATACACACCTGGTTACAAAAATTTCCTTTTAAAATTTATACGCTCAAGTGATTATTTGGCACATTCACACATTGCCTCGTGGCTAGCCCTGGTTAAAAAAAAAAAAAAATTGCCAGGCAGAAAAGCATCTGGATACTGAGATTTCTTTATAAATAACCATCTCATAATATATTCTACAGTGAGATTTTTCTGCTTTGTAGCATCTCAGTTAAGACCACTGAGTGCATAATGAAAGACTGCATTCCGAAGAATAAACACAGGGAATAGTACCTAGATCTCTTGACACTAGTCTCCTAGGACCAGTACCATGACAACTGTAATACAAACACACATCTAGGTATGTTTCTTTGGAAAGAAGTTTGAGATCTTTGTGGGAAAGGAACATAGTAATTCTGTTCATGGCTGTACACACTCCCTCTTGGTGTAATAGCTTATTTCAAGATGGCATAACACCTACCATAGGTATTTTCTCCAGGTAGTGGGAGGTAGGATTTCAAACACACTCACATAGAACATGTGTTTCCCATAACTTGGAGGACATAACTTGATAGAAGTTTTCTGAGAGCACCTTCTGGTTCGGAACTTACAAGTCATCTAAGCAGGAAAAAGCTTTTGTTCCTAAATCACCATGGGATTTAGATATGAGGTAAGGTTGTCATAACCAATACCTGTAGAGATCCTACAGGAAGGCTGGAGGGAGACTTTTCATAAGGGTGTCTAGCGACAGGACAAGAGCAAATGGTTTAAAGCAGAGAGAGAGTAGGTTTAGACTGGACCTTAGGAAGAAGTTCTTCAGTATGAGAGTGGTGGGACTCTGGAATAGGCTGCCCAGGGAGGTTGTGGATGCTTCCTCCCTGGGGATGTTCAAGGCCAGGTTGGATGAGGCCTTGAGCAGTGGAGTTGAGTTGAGAGGCATCCCTGCCCATAAAGGGGAGGTTAGACTCTCTAAAGTCCCTTCCAACCTAAGTCATTTTATGATTCTATATTATGTATTTTTTTTATATTTCCAGGGCTCAATTTTTCTAATATTTGAGCTAGCTCATATAAAGTTGCCTTAGACGTCCCTATAATGGACTCATATTATGAAGTAGATATTCGTCAAGGTATTCCCCGTTGTGCTGTTGGCTGTGACTACACAGGCTCCTCTTCAAGGCTCTTCTCTCAGCTTATCCAAGGATAAAAGCAAAATAATTTAGGAGTGCCTTAATTCAGTGCATCCCATCAATTCCCCACCATTTCAGCATGTGCATCAATGGTAACTGACGGGATATTACCCAGTATCAGTGATTTCATCTCTCTTCTGAGAGTGCGAGAGATTAAACTGGCAGGCTGTGCCTCAGCTCTGTACCTGCTTTGTAACACCCTGCTAAAGGCCTCTTAAAGAGTAGCGGTCACTCACTTGCTCAGGCATGGCCACGACAAAGCACAGGGCTCCAGTGTGTCTCGGTTATGCAAATGCCTCAGCAAACAAGACAGAGACAGCTTGGAGAGGCAAGACAGACACTTTGGAGAGGTAAAGTAAATTTCAGTGTCTAATCTAAAACCGATACGGTCACCTTGGGGTAGAAAGGACAAAACAGAAGAGCTTTGCCAATGTTGGCCATGAATGCAGGTTTCAGCTATATCAGCGAATGCAAGAAGGTCTTAGATCTAGACAAAATCACTAGCTTGTACTTACTCAACACTGTGGAGGCTGTTCATTAGTATAGCTGTAACAGCAATAGTTTTCTAACAGAGGTGCATTTTACACAGCAAAAAAAGTTTAGTAAAAGTATTTGCCAATAGAACAAGCTGGCAAAAACTTCTTCCTTCTAATGCAGTGTTTGGCACTTCAGAAGTTGTAAATTTATCACATCTCCAGCTGGTATGTGCTATGGGACCTATCGGCATCTGAGAATGAATATCTTCAGTCTTACACACCAGCATCCTACCCACCTACCAACCACACACCACCTACCTAAACCAAATGCTGAAGTATGCTAGTAACACACTCACTATCTCCAGGCTCATTGCCAGAGAAGTGCAGGTGTGCCCACCAGCAATGCCATGCTCTTTCCAAACAGCCGTTCACCTCCTTCACCCTGTCAGGGCCCTGATGATGCTAACGGATGCTTGTGGACCTCAGCAGCCTTGCCTGGACCCTCCTTCCATACTGCAGTTCTTAAACTCAAGCTTTATAGATTTAAAACTAGATACAAAATTTGAGCGTGTATAGATATATACGTTTACTTATTTATATATGTATTTATATATTGTACTTTAAAAAAATCCATTTGTGGCCCAGTATTCTAAAAGCAGAGTACAACAGTCTGCCATGCAGGAATGTGTAGAGTTTCTGCAGCTGTAAAAAATAGCTGTGAACATGACAGATGATGTTGCTGCAGCCATATCAGACAAAGAGACATATGGCTGCTCCATTTGAAGTTCCTGCAATTCTTTATGTCTTCAAAGTGTCACAAAACAGTGGCTGATTAACATAATTAAAACATTTTACAAATTATTCCTAATTGTTTTTGCAAATGTAAATGATGATGCTGCTGCCACGTGAATTATTTTGCTATGCATGACAAATACTGAGTTCTCATTTTACTGAGTACTGTAATCAAATTTAGAACAAGCGTTATATAAGTGTATAAGCAAATCCTAATCCTAATCCCTTTTCTGCTCACTTTCTCCATCTAGGCCTGCCGCAGCTGTAAATCTATAAATCTCCCATATTTTGTGATTTCCTGACATATTTTTATTTCACAATCTCCTGTCCTTTTCCAAAAGCAGACATTTTTAGTTGATAATGGTGCAAATGCAAGGAGAGGTCTTGGTTTTAGCTTTCTGCCAGTTTCCTTATTGTACTGCATGTCTGATCACAGCAAAGGTACTTTCCTGATGCTATTGCTATGCTGGCGCCGAATCCCATAAAATGTGAAGCATCACCCTGTTGAAGCACCTATTGGAACAAATCTAGAGCTCTTTAAATAATTTTTACTCTATCCTTAGTTGAATATCTGTTGTTGTCAATGTTTTCATTAATTTCAGTAGAGGCGGGCTGAGGGGATGTCAACAATGCTTAATTTGAAGTACCCAGAAGATACCAAAGATGGCCATAAATAACTAGTTGGTAATAAATCAGTTTGTGGGCAACAATATCCCATTTCTGATTTTACCCTGTTGTGGGTTTAAAGAGCTGACAGAGTAAAGCTCTCAAACGAATTGGAGAAAAAACACAGAATTATATTTGGAGAGAGTTACAGATAGAAATTACAAGGCAGATACAGAATCCATAAGTGAGCCCCCTTGCCTTTTCCCCCAACCCAAAACTAAATCTATCACCCCCAGTGCCCCAGTCCCCCCCCCCCCCCATGCCTCTGCCATCCAAGAGGCCTAAATACAGCCTCTGGAGGCCCCAACCAGGCCTATCCTTACATACTTGTCCCGATAATGCAGCTCCTGCCCGGCAGAAGGCTGGAGGGGGAGGAAAAGAGAACAAGCTGGCCTTGCTGTGAGCTTATGAAGAGATAGCAGAATTTTGGGATTGAATAACAATCTTCAAGTCCCAAGAGGACTTTCTTAACCCTATAGTTCCCATCCTGGGACATACCCTAGGATTTGTTCCACTTGTATAATAATTATTTCACTGGCTCAATGAAAAATGGCCAGGAGGGACAGGATCCTGTGAAGATACAAATGCTGGGCTCAGAACAAGAGAGAGAGCACCAGTATATTTTGTGATATATTTCCAGGAGATGGTTTAGAATTTATCAGCTTCATATAATTCTCAAATCCTTTATAAAATAACCCACACATCAATTAAATAATTTTATGACAACTATTGTTGTTATTTTTAATGGAAAAGCCCCTTATTTCTTTTATCTGGAATATTTGTAAGGGCTTATGATAACAAAAGATAACTTGTATAGCTGAGCAGTTCACAGTACATAATCTGTCCAGTTAACTTAATTCCTTTGTATTTGCCTATAAACTGCTTATAATTTTATGTAATTAATTCATGACATGGACTGAATTGCTGAAATAGCTGTGATCATCCAGCTGAAATAAATAGCAGGTTTTTCATTGATTTAGAGTCATAGGATTATAGAATGGTAAAGTTGGAAGCGACCTCAAGGATCACCAGTTCCAACCCCCTGCCATAGGCAGGAACACCTCCCACTAGTACAGGTCACTCAAGGCCTCATGCAACCTGGCCTTCAACCCCTCCAGGGAGGGAGCAGCCACAACCTCCCTGGGCAACCTGTTCCAGTGCCTTGCCACCCTCACTGTAAAGACTGAGAACAATGCTAGGCTACTGGAAGTTTATCCCTAATCTGCAAATGTTACCACAATTATGTACTGAAAGAACGAGCTGTTTCACATTTGGCATATTATTCCTTCTATTTCTTGCTTGCTGAAAGAAAAAGTAGTTCTTAAACAAAGAATATCATATTTACCAACTGGTGAGTCCTGCAAATGTTCTTTTTTGGGTTTTTTTTTTTCTTTTTTAACACCCTGCCTGCCCATTAGACTGTTTGCTAAAATATATAGGGAAGAAACACAACACAGACACTGTAAACATATTTACAAATGTAAACATATTTAAAGTAATTATTTCTGTGGAATCCATGCAGATTAACTAAGGTTTGCCTTGCATAACTAACCTTCGGTGATGTGACAGATAATATTATCTGATCAGTGGCTAAAAAGAACACATGCAGTCAAAAAATTAG
This sequence comes from Semnornis frantzii, assembly GCA_013399775.1. Classification (NCBI taxonomy): domain Eukaryota; kingdom Metazoa; phylum Chordata; class Aves; order Piciformes; family Ramphastidae; genus Semnornis; species Semnornis frantzii. Next base: position 9,331 of record VWYK01073546.1, read on the forward strand.
TGTCAATGGAAATAAGACTTCAGGCGTTTGGTTTTTTTCTCTAGTAATACTGATTGATTTAATTATTTCCATTGCACTTCCACACAAGTCAGACTTCTTTTGCAACTAGACGATGATGTCGTAGTGGTATTGATGGTGACATGATTGCTCGGATTTAAAGTATGAAGACTTCAAATCTGAGATTATACTTAACAGTATAGCTTCTTGAATGATGGATTTACTAGCCAGTTGACACTTCACAAATTTCATGGCAAGTCATTTGACTCTGTCCCACATAACATCCTGGTCACCAAACTGGAAAAACATGGACTTGATGGGTGGAGCACTGCTGGATAAGAAAAGTGGCTGGATGGTCGCACGCAGAGAGTGGTGATCAAGGGCAAAATGTCCACCTGGAGACCAGAGACAACTGGTGTCCCTCAGGGGTCAGTGCTGGAACCAGTGCTGTTTAACATCTTTGTCAGTGACAGGGACAGAGGAACCAGCTTGCAGATGGCACCAAGCTGTGTGGCACAGTTGACTTGCTAGAGGGCAGGGATCCATCCAGAGGGACCTAGACAGGCTGGAGAGGTGGGCCCAGGCCAACCTCATGACATTCAGCAAGGCCAAGTGTAAAGTCCTGCACGAGGCACAATCCCAAGCACAACTCCAGGCCAGGTGGTGAATGGCTAAGAGCAGCCCTGAGGAAAAGGACCTGGGGGTCTGGCGTGATGAAAAGCTCAACATGAGCCTGCAGTGTGCACATACAGCCCAGACAGCAACCGAGGGCTGGGCTGCAGCAANAGAGGGCTGCAGCAGCTCTGCTATGAGGACAGGCTACAAGAGTTGGGGCTCTACAGCCTGGAGAAGAGAAGGCTTCCAGGAGACCTTAGAGTAGCATTCCAGTATCTGAAGGGGGCCTACAGGAAGGCTGGGGAGGGACTGTTGACAAGGTCTTGCAATGACAGGACAAGGGGCAATGGGTTTAAACTGGCAGATGGGGGATTTAGACTGGATGTTAAGAGGAAGTTCTTCACAGTGAGGGTGGTGAGACACTGGCACAGGTTACCCAGGGAGGTTGTGGCTGCTCCCTCCCTGGAGGTGTTCAAGGCCAGGTTGGCTGAGGCCTTGAGTGACCTGTACTAGTGGGAGGTGTCCCTGCCTATGGCAGGGGGTTGGAACTAGATGATCCTTGAGGTCCCTTCCAACCTTATGATTCTATGATTCTATTACAGTCCTGTGCTAAAATATAATTCTGTGGCCTTGGTAGACAGTACTCAAGCATATATGATTAGATGACAAGCAATAGCAAACAAAACAACCGCGATTCATGTGGAAGTAACTTCCTTCTGCTTTGCACATCCTCAGACTAGCTCATTACACAAAAACATATAGAAATACTTAAATATCACTGACACTAGTTTTGAGTTAAGCAACTGCTTTCTAGAAACTAAAATAAGCAGTGATTTTCCAGCCCGACACTCCTGCCCAAGACAGGACCTGATGCATGTGCCAGTCCTGGTAATCCAGCTGCTTCTAAAAATCTGCTATAAAGGCTCAACCCCCAAAGCATTAAATTGTGACCCTCTAACCTAGATCTTCTTCACTAGAAGGTAATTTTTTTTGCTTGTTATACTGCCCCAAATATGAGGAACAATACTGAGCAATAACTTTGTGCTATCTGAAAACAAGGTCTTGTAATAACAGGACGAGGGGCAATGGGTTTAAACTGGCAGAGGGGAGATTTAGACTGGATGTTAGGAGGAAGTTGTTTGCAGTGAGGGTGGTGAGACACTGGCACAGGTTGCCCAGGGAGATTGTGGCTGCTCCCTCCCTGGAGGTGTTCAAGGCCAGGTTGGCCGACGCCTTGAGTGATCTGTTCTAGTGGGAGGTGTCCCTGCCTATGGCAGGGGGTTTGGAACTGGATGATCTTTGAAGTCCTTTCCAACATTACCATTCCATGATTCTATGTGAGTCCTTCCTTAACCTGAAGAACATCCAGTTTACTCGAGTTTTGCCCATAAATTCTATGGTTGATTTTGTTTGCTATCATCTGGACTTTTATCAGTTTGCCACCTCCTTTCCAAATTGACAAGTACCAATCAGGGCCAATACTTTAACTGAGATCTTATCTGAGCTATAGAGTGGAAAAATAATTTCACTTATCATGTATATATTTGTATGACCTATAAAAAGATATGGTGTTCTTTCCCCCATAGGCATTATACTCTGTGATAAACTGGTCACTGTATGCTTTGTTATGACATTTGAAGCTCTGGTTTCCTTCAGGCCAAACAAGTCACTTCATATATAGTACTCCTGCAATTTGTTATTCATAAGTAATCTCTATTTTTTTAATTGATAATTTTTAAAATCACCATTCGTAGTATTTATTTAGTTTACCAAGATTATTTTGAATATGACTCCTCTCCTTCCAAGTGCCTCCCAGTTTGGTATCATCTACAGATGTAACAACAGAGTATTCCCTAGTCTAATCGCTCAACGAAAATGCTGATTAGCATTGGACTCAGGACAGATTTCCATGAGACTCACCCTTCCATTTTCACAATGAATTTGATCAGCACAAGCTCTTATTATTAACCTGGATGTATTAGCCTTAGGAAGAAGACAGCTTCCAATGTATTCAATTTGCATGGCTATCCTGGAGCCTTTCTTGAGATAAACAAGATTCTGGGTTAGTCAAAGAATTCATTACAGAGCACACAGATAGCTAAAGCAATTGTTATTGAACTGTGTTAGCCCTTTGGAGAAATGCCACTTGAAAGTGATATAGACAAAAGTGCATTGACCAACTTGTACATTTTTAATGCTATTCTGGAAGGTAAATGTCTGCAGTGCCAGCTGACTTAGCCCTTCTGCATATTGCCGGAAAGATACTGCAGGTGACCCAGAAAGTACAGCAGTTAACAGCTGAGGTTAGATCATCTGCACAATCACTAAGGTTCCTTATGTTCCTGTTGTACTCCTCTTTTTCTTGCCTTTCCAGCACTGGTTTTTGATTGATGCTGCCCTTGGAAATCTAAATCCTGGCTGTAAAATCACCATGAAAGACAACCCAATGAGATGTGCTCTTGTACATGGTCAGAACAGCAGGCATTTCTCATAAGGTTTTGGGATAAGACCAGAGAAATTCAAGGACTCGTGGATATGTTCAAAATGTATCAAAACCAGTTCAAATTAGGATTATTTAGTCTTAATAGACTTTTCTTTCTTGAACTTGCCTATCTTCTTAATTGAATGCAAGTACCTTAGAGCTGAATAAGGAACTGGGGATTTGCCTGTGTAAAGGCGCACATAAATTGAAGAAAAAAAGTCCTTCTTTGATAAAAGGGCTGTTGCTCAGAAAAGAATCTTAAGGGAAGACTCTTAACTCTTTTATTACAGATTTGAGAATGTGATTTTCATGCTGAGATTGAAGCACACCATTAGCAGTGTAATTTAGATATCAGATTTATGTGTTCTCTTGTGCTGCCAGCCTGCATTTTGTTTCAGGGCTCTAATGTTGACTATTAACCTATTTAAATATTCACCAACAGCCTTTTGCCAAGGTAGATTAATTCACCATCTCATGTCATTGTCAAGCTGTCAATTTGTCAGATATTTTTCAGTTGCAAGTGGCCTTTATAGCAACAATGATGGCATACTGCCGAACAACATTTTTCTGTTGGTATTTTTTGTTGCAGAAAATCTCTCTCCAATATTTGAGCAGCTAAAGCTTTCTGTCTTGGCAGGTTTGAAAAATAGTCTTTTAACCAAAAAGCAATAAGGGTATACAGAAAGGAACTGATGTACCATCTTATGTGATTTATGATGGCAAGGGCCTGTAGCACCAATATTGAACTTACTTCTAAAGCTAAAAAAAACACTGTCAGTTTTTATCCCCACTTTATCTTTCATCCAGCACAATGAAGAAGAGATTAATATTAATCGCGGGAGGATTCTGACTCTCCCTCCAGTGATTTAACCCCCATGTCAGCATTTGATACTACATGGAGTCATCAATTTATTTACTGAATTGATAATTAATAATGAATTATCACTAATGTTATTTTTATTGAATATAACACTATTTATATTACAATTCTTGCCAGTACCTAAAAAAACCCCATCTAGAGTCCTCTGGGCAGTTCTGAAGCCCCCAGCACAGGAAGAACATGGAACTGTTGGAGTGGGTCCAGAGGAGGCCACGAAGATGCTCAGAGGACTGCAGCAGCTCTGCTATAAGGACAGGCTACAAGAGTTGGGGCTCTGCAGCCTGGAGAAGGCTTCCAGGAGACGTTAGAGTAGCCTTCCAGTATCTGAAGAGGGCCTGCAGGAAGGTTGGGGAGGGACTGTTTACAAGGTCTTGCAATGACAGGACAAGGGGCAATGAGTTTGAACTGGCAGAGGGGAGATTTAAACTGGGTGTTAGGAGAAAGTTGTTTGCAGTGAGGGTGGTGAGACACTGGCACAGGTTACCCAGGGAGGTTGTGGCTGCTCCCTCCCTGGAGGTGTTCAAGGCCAGGTTGGAGGAGGCCTTGAGTGATCTGTACTAGTGGGAGGTGTCCCTGCCTATGGCAGGGGGGTTGGAACTGGATGATCTTTGAGGTCCCTTCCACTATGCTTCTATCATTTATTATGGTTACCCCAACTTTTAGAACATCTTTTAGGGGGACTCTTTAATCAGAAACACCAAGACATGCTGCTGCGGCTGGTTAATGTATTTTTCATGACAGAAATCAACTCAGCTGCATTAAGTGTCCAAAATTCATTTTAAAGCTCAAGTACTTCCAGCTTCCAAGTGAGTATTAAATACAAAAATTAAATAAATCACTTTTCCAAAGCAAGGAAACTACAGAAGTTTATAGAAACAAATGTTTATGTATTTTGGAAGTATTTAGCAGTGGTAGTCATCAGGAAAAAGTCTAAGTAAGCAAGAAGAGTTAACAACAGAGATGTAAGTGGGATGAGAATGAGACACTTGTGTTCCCAGACATGCTCCCCTCCCACAAGGCCAACATACCATGGAGGAAAGAGATTTTCCCTCTCCTAAGCACGTGCCCAACGGCATGTTTGATGCAGAGACCAAGCAGAATGCTCCCTTCTGACAGTAGATTAGAGCCTGTGATACTTGTTGCAGCCATAAGCATCCTAGAAATCCATCACCAAGAAGTGGTCGCCCCAACATGGCCTTTTCAGCTTTAACCTCTCTAAATCCATCTCCAAGGACATGCACATAGAGACTTAGAAGAAACTTCAGCTAGAGCTCTATCTGGACACTTACTTTTCTCCCTAATTATGTAGCAGCCCTGTCTCCTGACCCACTGATATCCCAGCAGCTTGGTTCCAGGTCCAGAAAGGGCACCAGTTTTCACTTAGCTAAACACAGTAGAAAACAGAAAAACATTTAACAGATATCCAAAAAGTCTTACAGTCAAGATTGTTAGCCATGTTAAAAAAGATGGCTAAACACACACTGATATGCTTAGTTAAAACTGTACTCAACTGTCTCACTAAGTATAAACTGGGCAGATATCCTATCCCATTTGCTAGAAGCAGTTTGCATATGGTGATTGATTTCAGCATAGCCTGCAATTCTGTTTAGCAGGTGCTGTATTAGCAAATCTATCATTAAATAAATATGACACATGTGTAATTCTACACGTGGGGATGCTTCCCCAAGGCTTTGGATGTGTTACAAATTGGTACATGGATAGATTGTGCTTTATAAGATCAGATAGCTAAGGCTGCAGCCTGTACTGTATACATTTACACTCTGATAGCAATGTAGTGATGCCAGTAGGTTGAAACTAATATATAGAAGAAGTCCCACAAGAGATCCCCATTTCCTGGAAAATAATATTCCCCCCCCCCCAGTTTTAATAAAGCCTTAACAGCAGCATTTGAACTGGGGAGGGAAATGGAGGGAAATGAGGTATGTCTAGGAAGAGTCTCCTGGGAGATCATGTTCACGGAAACGAACTATTTTCTATCATCCTTGGGCACCAGTGACGATCCTGCAGGCACTTGGCTACACAAGCAACAACTGGACAAACCAGGAGCCCTCAAGACCAAAGTGAACAGAATGCATGTTATTTTAGGATGCAAAGTGAGGTCCAGAAGAAAGCTAGTATGGTCAAATAGTAATTTCTATTTGTTTTGCAGTTTTGGTACATATTTAGTCCTTAAGGCTGTGAGCTGGCCGCAACAACAGTGTGTTCCCTGAAGGACAGCTAGTCTCCATCCTTCCAAAGTTGCAATTAAAGGAAAGCCATGGTGTTCCTCTGAATGTCAAAACCTGGCTTCAAAATATTCTTTTAGTGTCATTTGTTTCCTTAGAGCTTTCCATTTTGTTCCAATGGCAGAAGAAGTTTGATTTCTCTGGTTCTGACAAAAAATATTGATGCTTGATGTGCACTATATTGAATAACCTTTTAGATCATTGGGTTTTATCTGCTCCATTGAGCTTTTTTTCTGAGATGCTTTTTACATGCAAAGAAGTGACTGATTCAGCAGCAGGTTGTAGGAAAATGATCTGTTTCATTCTTCTCCTTGGGGTCCTCAACAGCCTGGAGAGTTGGGAAGTTAGGGCTTTGTGTCTCACCATAGCATTCTTTTCCCTATATTTCCACAGTTTTTAACACTGTCTTCAAGAGCTGTTGGGGAATTGCTAAGTTAATTTTAAAGGATTTTTTGAGCAGTTAATGATAGTGGAGATTCACAGGCCAGCCAGGCTTCTAGTCTAAACTTTCTCCTCCACAGACCAGGCATTTTCACTCAGTACCTCCCGTGCCCAGACCTTACTTTTGGTGAAACTAAGCACTTTTAGTCCTTAATAGAAAGGATTGATTATTTACTCTAACATCTTGAAATGAGAAAGAGCCCAGCCCTCCCTCAAGAAGCTGTTGTAGTGTCCACTCACCTCTGTTAAAAACAGAGGCAAGACTTTACCTTGAATCTAATTTAAGTACTTTAAACTGCAGGGAGTCAAATACTGTTGGATATCTTATTTATGTAAATATTTACAAACTACTGTCCAGTCACTCCTTCACCTTCATGTTAAACCACTAAATGGATTAAGCTTTCCACGATTTTCAATGGAAGCATTGTTTCTTTTCCAGAGCTCAGTTTACTCCTCCAGCTTGGTTTGCAGACTGTGAGAAATCAGATAACAGAATCATAGATCAGCCAGGGTGGAAGAGACCT
>VWYK01073554.1:2579-13335 GCA_013399775.1 Semnornis frantzii
GGGGGGGCATGAACTACGGGTGTGGAGTCAAACTGATCACAATATTCTGATGCTAGAGACAGAGGGTGACTGTGCAACACAAATTTGAGATGATTTGATTAAGGCCTTCCCAAGACACAGCCCAGATGTAAGCAATCTGCTTACTCATTTTTCAGTGTCTTAGAGCCCACTTTTGCATGTGACATTTGTGCTTAGCACCTGGTTTCATGTCACTCACAGAGACACCAAAAATAATTGGATTTCTTTCTCTTCAAGGGCCACTGAAAATTCTGATATGCATTTACGCTGCCCTTAAATCCTATTAGAGCTCTAATTTCCCCTACAACAGTTATCTTAATTGAGAGAAGAATACAAGACAAAAATAATCATTCTCTGTTTCCTAGATTATTTTATTCCTTCTCAGCTAAGTAATTAATAATGGAAAAGTCAGGTACTGATCAGGCATGGGGTGTATTCAGACTGACTTATTGGCTTTTATGGAATATTTGTCTTCATTAGTATATTTATTATATTAGTAGGTTTTTTGCTTGTATTATTTACTCCTTTAAGGTATTCATTTCACATATATTAATGCTTGATACATTAGCATCAGCATCAACATCTAGAGGAAATTCTTGAAGTTTATCTTGAATAATGTCTGTAACAGTATGCAGATCTAGCAAATGAAAACATTATTCTCACCAGAACTGAATATGTGCTCAGAATACACAGTCAGCAACTTCAGTACATGACAGCAGTTATGGCCCAGTCTGATCCCATTTCCTTTCTCAAAACTGAGTGAACAATGGAGTGACATTATTTTTAACATTTTTGTTGACACTGTAAAAGAACATTTCTAACTCACATCTGTACACTAATCATGATCTGTCCTTGAAATTAATCCGTTGCATGCTTCATACAACAGCAGTCATGAAAAGGGAACAAAGCATCACAAGCTGTGTGAAGATACATTTGGAAGATACATTCAAATCACTCTTAAGATACTTGGAGTACTGTGTGCAGTTCTGGAGCCCCCAGCACAGGAAGGACATGGAACTGTTGGAGTGGGTCCAGAGGAGGGCCACAAAGATGATCAGAGGGCTGGAGTAGCTCTCCTATGAGCGCAGGCTGAGAGAGTTGGGGTTCTTCAGCCTGGAGAAAAGAAGGCTTTGAGGAGACCTTATAGTAGCCTTCCAGTATCTGAAGGGAGCCTACAGGAAGGCTGGGGAGGGACTGTTTACAAGGTCTTGCAATGACAGGACAAAGGGCAATGGGTTTAAACTGGCAGAGGGGAGATTTAGACTGGATGTTAGGAGGAAGTTCTTTACCGTGAGGGTGGTGAGGCACTGGAACAGGTTGCTCAAGGAGGTTGTGGCTGCTTCCTCCCTGGAGGTGTTCAAGGCCAGGTTGGATGAGGCCTTGAGTGACCTGTTCTAGTGGGAGGTGTCCCTGCCTATGGCAGGGGGTTGGAACTAGATGATCCTTGAGATCCGTTCCAACCTTACCATTCTATGATTCTGTGATACGTAGTTTTGCATTGTTGTGCACACAATTATAGAAAAGTCCTGTACACTCTTGCTTTGTCTCTGCAGCAGTGTTGACTCTTTGTTTACACAGCTAGACCACACATCATCTGTCAGTATTGTATGAAACTGTTTGTTGCTCTTTCCCAGTATGTCTGTATATCTTGCTGTGCATGTCACTCACAGATCCACATTTTGACTCAAGCTTCAAAAAAAGGGATCTTGATCACCCAAAAGATTGTCTGATTTTTTTTGTTTGCTTGTTCGCTTTCCCAGAGATGGCACTTGAATCACTTCAAATCCACAGTGTCAACAAGCTTCCATAGAAATTAAGGGGAAATGGAGACTTGTCAAAATCCTGTCTGACTTCAGCACTTCAGAAATATGATATCCTAGCCATCTGAGCAACCCTAGTCATTCAGAGAAGTTTGAAATTTGAAGGAGGCAAGTGCTTAAAACATTTTATTAACTGTGACAGCAGCACCTTTGCAGTCATGATGGCCAAAGGCTATAAACAAAGCATGGAGTTTATGCAGGTAATACTTTATATTATTCCAAAACAGAAGGATGTCATTCAATCATTTTTTTTTTTTATCTTCCAAATAGATTGACTATGGTCTAGGAAAATGGCCTTATTTAAATGCATCAAATCCTTATTTTGGTAAAAAGTTACAACCGCAACTTCAGTGCAGCATAAGGATTCTCACACATTTAACCAACAGCAGCCAAGACTGCAGAGCAGTTCTCACATCTCACGTGCTGCATGTTGTTATGCTTGGTGAAGTTAGCCAAATAACAATGACATAGATCTTTAATGAGATTGTAATGACAGCATATTATAATTTTGTGTTGCCTCTTCTCTGTGTTTAGGTAAGGACAACAAATATAAAAATACATGGAGCTTTCTGTAATGTGGAGGTGTTTCAAAACACTTTGGTGACTATAAGCTTAAGCTGGTGAAAATAGGAACTTGTTAAAGGTGTTTATGTCACATAGAAAACTCATTGCATGAAATTAAAAGCATCTTAAGATCTTCCTCAAAGCCACCAAATTAAAAACAAGCAAACAAAAAAAATTAATGTCTAATAATAATGTCTAATTTTACATGTTCTGGAGAAAAAGTAAGCCAAGCAAGTGATGTGACCTCAGAGGAAAGGATTAGGGGTGAAAAACAAATATAAACTACTATTCCGGTTGTTCAGTAGTGGGTGGCAATTGCTCTCCCGTCATAGCTACATACAGAAACACCTGGTTTGGAATTGAAGCCATAAACCCCACAAAAGAACAGATATATTAAACTTGCTATAATTGCTTTGAAATCTTATTTTCTCCAACCTGAAGGTAGCAATTTTGTTCCCACTGTTTTAATTCCTAAATGTGATTTATAAACATTTTGGATTATCCTAATCTTTCCCTGCTGTGTTTCAGCAATGGCAAGCACACACAGAAATCTTAATGAAGCACTCACTACAAATTGTAAACACAGAGGATGCTAAGGTCTTACGTGCAGTACTGATAGAGGTTAATACCTTCCATAGCCATTAGGTTTTGATTTGGGGATTTTTTGCACAGTAGTCAATTCAGATAAAATTCAATTGTATACTAGCAACCCATAAAAAGCTTATGCATCATTGAACCTCTCATACACAAAAAGGGATAAAATTAATCTCTATGTACAACTCCTTAAATCACATGTTGCTCCCACTACCTTGGTTTGCTTGGAGGCCTAGCGTGGTATATGTGCCCATACACAATCTCTGCAGAGGGAATAATCACCTCCCTTAAGATCTGCTTGTAATGTGTACATCTGAAGAGCTGAAGCAGAAGAAAGCTGAGGGCGTATCTGTGCTTCAGTGACACATAATGACTTCTGTGTAAGCAGAGGCTAGGAGATAAATGTGGTGGATACACGATGGTCTCAGCAAAAAAATGTAACAGCAATACACAAACACAGACTTGCAAGAATCACAAAAGAGCCTTTTAAGTCAGCCCAAATACCACAGTTGAATTACAAGCACCCAATCACCAAAGTTAACATTCACACTTGCTCAAATGCATGCATTGCCATTGTGTGACATGCCCTAAAATACTGCATTGCTACCAAAAAAAAACACTACAAAAAAGTTAACACACAGGAAAAATAAAAATGTCTCATTTTTCCCTCCTCATAAGTATATTTTCATTGCATAACTTTCTGCTGTAGAAAAGCAAAAACAGACCCAAAAAAAGGAAATTGATACACTATTTACTTTAGAAGAAGAAAAAAATGTTTTCAGGTCACTCTCCATGCCACGATGGTTAATAATGTTAAAGTACTGAGATGGGGACTTACTGGTAGGAGTGTCAAATTCCCAGTTTTCAGTAGTATTTTTTCATTATTACAAATAATACAGGAAGGTTGGGGGGACACTATTTACAAGGTCTTGTAACGACAAGACAAGGGGTAATGGGTTTAAACTGGCAGAGGGAAGATTTAGACTGGATGTTAGGAGGAAGTTCTTTCCAGTGAGGGTGGCAAGGCACTGGAACAGGTTGCCCAGGGAGGTTGTAGATGCTCCCTCCCTGGAGGTGTTCAAGGCCAGGTTGGACAAGGCCTTGAGTGACCTGTACTAGTGGGAGGTGTCCCTGCCTATGGCAGGGGGTTGGAACTAGATGATCTTTGAGGTCCTTTCCAACCTTACCGTTCTATGATTCTATAAAAGCAGGTAGGTGTTACGAGTGCATTGTGACCAAGTTCATATAAGGTTTAGATGCTTAATTATGTTTCCTTTTCTTATATCATCCAGCATACTAGTTCCTTTATATTCCCATAAGGTAAACAGCATATGTCCCTCTTTTAGCAAACGTGACACTAGTCAAAATTTACAGTTTTAGAATTGTACCACTAGGTAGAATCGGGGTGGGGAGAATCAGTCCTCTGAAAAATAGTGCTCAAAATAAGAACACTTGCATTTTTTATTTTTCTCATTTTGAACAGTATTTTGAAAATAATAGCTGTCCATTTTTCAGGCTATTTGCACAGCTCCTGCCTGAAAAATTGTCAGTTCTTTCAAGGAGGACAGATTATAGCCTGTCAAAAAGCCTGAAATTGAGCCAGTGACAGCCTGAAAGCTATTTCAGGCTCTGAAAACATATTGCAATGCCTGCACATTTTTCTTTGGCAGCTGTTTGCAGAGATTTAGCTGCAGCACAGGTATGGAAATGCTATAGAAACTGAATCAGAAAGTTATTTAAAGGAAGCATCAATTTCACAGGACTGATTGCCTGACTGAGGAAGAAGGTTCTTGTTTTCTCCTTAGGACAGTGTCGATTTCACATACAGACAGTTGACTTTTGTAATGACATATATCACAGCATTCCATTCCTTTCCCTTCCCTTTGTCACCTGCAGGAAGGAATCCCATCTCTTTGATAGTTAAATAAATAGCTAAAAAGGCCAAATGGGTTTCCCCAAGCCAACTGCATACTGAAATCAGCTGGCCCTATGCAAAAGATCAAATCAAATTAATGCTGAAATTGCCTATAATGTGCAAAAAGTGTAACATTTACTAAAGAGATAACTTTATACATTACTTGAAACAGAGACTTCCCCAAACCAACTCAATAAGCATAAATGAACTGAAGATTAGGATGCTTCCAAGAAATTGCAGCTTAAATTCAATAACCTCTTGCTCTGTACCCTATCTCAGTCTCACCATCTCAACACACAGGGACTAATTTGACACAAACTTGGGCCTATCACAGCCTTTACGCTTGTGCAGCAAGTTAGCTTCCACTCTGAGCCGAGATACCTTTGTATCTATCTCGTTGTAGAGATGTGACTACAGAAGGCAGAAAGCAGTGATTTAACAGACCTTGAAAAATATCACTGCTGTTCCACCGTTTCCCAAATCTGCAGACTACCTCAGTATGACTATATCACTTTTTCCTTCTCCCTCCACAAGTTCTTGTTTATAGCAAAATCTTCTGCTTTATTAGAGTGCAGCAAAAATCCTTGGTTTACTACCTTGAAAATATTGTATTTTTCATGATGAGGTATTCTTTTATACACCTTTATATGCTGTCTCCTTTTTCTGTCTGACCTCAGACAACATCAGTGTCAGAACTTGAAGGAAGTTAACACGGTGGCCTCTAAAATGTTATGACTGCTCACTTCATTTCCAGCAGTTTCCAATAGGTACAGGCCATCCTTCCCAAAGTTAACAGGTCACACTGGTTTCTTCTGTTTTTCTTGATCCAAGGCAAGAGGCACACCAGTTAGAGCAGGTTAAATGGTAGAGAAGATTGGATATTTTTTTAGATAGGTTTACAGAGAAGATTGATCAAGTTAATTTAAACAGTGGCAAAAAGCCCACTGAAGCTTTAGTCATGATGAATTCTCAAATTATTATAGGACCAGATGGGCTTTGTCCTGTAAGTAATTGTGAATTCTCTGGAGTGGACAGGGGGACATTGAACCATCTGTTTTGTTGTTGCTCCAAAGAGTGTCTTATTGCTGCCTGTGTCTGCTGTTTCACTACTTGATTCCCCCAGGCCTACTTTACATCAGATGTAAGATGGCCTCTTGCTTTAATTAAAGAAGGAAACTGTATTGTCCACATGAGCTTGCCATGCCATGCCTGTAGTTTTCCTGTCTTCACAGTCTGCTGCTTTTCTTTGCTTGTTTTAGCCCCTGAAAATGTGTTGGAATGGACCACAGATTTACAGATCTTCTAGCATTTTCATGGTTAAGTTTGTAAATAATAATGCTTTGCTCTTGCACAGAATTTTTCAACAGGATAACACAAAGCTGTTCACACAGGTCAGCATCACTGGCCCTACCCTACAAATGGTGAAATTCGGGTAAAGAAGAACACTGGCAAGAATCTTAATCTAAAACCAGGACATTCAGAGATACTCACAACAGAAGGAAAAATACATGCATGGATCTATACAGTCGTTCAGTACAAGTGTCTCCAAGAATTCAAGAAATAAACAGGACCTGACATTTCTTCCATGTGGACAAAACCAGGATTTAGTTGCTATACATGAGATATACATGGTATAATTCATGTAGATGAACTGCAATTACTTTTTATAAAAGATATGCAGCTTGGTCAGGAAGGAGAGACTGTTAAAGAGGGAGAAAACTGTTATGTGGGATGACACCTGCTGAACATTCTGGGTTATGTTTAAAGGCCAAATGTCTTTGTAAGAATTGAAGTCTATCACTGAAGTCTTTTTCCACTAAATGAGAACCAAGGCATCTATTTGCGCTTCTTTCGGTGTCCTGGGGTTGTTAATACTTCACAGGGTCCCACTATGGATTTCTGTAAATACATACCAATAATTGGAAGCAGGATCTATTTCAGGAGAACAACCATAGTCACGGCTTTATATGTGACCTTGCATCTGTCAAAAAATTCCTCAGACATGCAGGACCATTTGCAAATGGTGGCATAAATCAGCCACTCTATTCACCAGCAAGGCACTCAAATCAGATGAAAGCTTTAGTCAGTATTACCCAATGGGATTAGCTTCATCTTTAACGTATACTGTTAACCCTGAACAGATGTACAAAATCTTTCCTGAAGAACAATTTTGGACCCTCTCAGCTAATCAAAGATGAAAATTTTTTTCATTATTACATGAATGACATCCTTCATTGCTCTCATCACAGATGAGATACTGTAGTGCAGATCTCTACATTATTATGAATAACCTACATATTTCTGAAGGACTCACAAATGTGAAGTTAATTTTTCTGTATTGAAATCTCTGAAATTACCTAATTTATATTCCATATGGGTCAGTGACTCAGGTACCATGAATAGAGGAGGTTTTTAAATATTAAAAACCTTTGTTGAACATCAGCTCAATTAATAACAAAACCTATATCAAAAATCCTTTTCTAAATAATATGAACATTTCCATTTTCATACCTTTTTGATACTAACATGAGATTTGTGGTAGTTTTCTCATTTTTATCATTACATTCTTTAATAGAAATCTTAAAGAATTACAGTGATATTTCTCAGCCTTTTGTTGTGCCTTGGTGTCATTAGAGCATTATGAATATGAATATTCTTGATTAGCCTACAATATATTCATTTTTGTGCTGGTTTGAAGCTAATTGGAATATTTTAATGGAGAAAGTTATATTACAGGCTGTGAAAAGGAAACAATGGTGATGTCTACTTCATTCATAGGTTTGCTGAGATGTATAAGAAAAAAATACAAAACTTAGATAAGACACTCGGGCACAGACACTCCCAGTTGTCTAGCAGCCTCTGGCTTTTCTCCTCTCTGACAAGTAACCTCACTAACCACTTTCTTCCAACCCCCGCCGGCCGATCCTCCAAACTCACCTTGCGCGTAAGCCAGACCTTGGGGTAAGGTATAGGGGTGGGAGAAGGTGGAAGAGTGGTTGGGAGCCCCTCCTGGCCTCTCTGATTTCTGGGAGGGGAGTTGTGTTTCTGTATTACCTTTACCTTGTATATTTCTGTAAATATTCCTGTACATAGTGTATATATCTGTTTGTATATTGTGCTGAGCTATAAATGTAGCTTCATTCCTTAACTTCCATCTGGCCGAGTCTAGTCTGGGTGCTTTTACAAAGTGTGTGTGGGGAAACTCCCAAACCATTACAATTTTCCTCAAGGAAAACAAATTCAAGTAGCCAGCTGGTACTGTGGGGTATGCATAGTTAGTAAATTTCCTAAATACTTTCCAAGTGTGAGAACTGGTCTGACACCTATAACTTTCATTCCCTATCCACATGATGCCAGATAACAAATAATCACAAATCATAATGGCCATTTATTTAGTGCCCACTCTAATTGATACTGACATTGGTAGTCAGCACAGTCTTAAGATATTGACCTTTTCATCAGTCTAGAGAGAGCTTTTAATAACCTGTCTGTCACATCTAACTCACACAGAACTTTCTTTATTAATAACTATTTGATGCTACTGTGTATAGTGTCAATATGTATCACCTTATCAGTTAACCATTCAAAAATTATGTTCTAGGGAAACAGAAATGTCTCAAAAAATCAACAATAAAAAGGATAAACAGAATTTCTAAACTAACTGGAATGGTTTGAAGGCTGTATAATATGATACACTGATATCGAAAACAACACATAAATAGGAATACTATGGTTCAGAAAAGAGTTATTTGTTTACTTCAAACTTGATTCATACAATAATACAACACATATGGGAGAACAGGGAACAAAAATATTTGGGGGTCATTTTAATCTTGTGATGAAAATAACTTCTTTGAATATATGAGTCAGTTAATAAGACATTGGAACTAATGTCTGGGTTTGTGCATGTCTGTGTCTGTTCTGGGGTTTTGATTTAATTAAAACTAGTGGCATATGGAATATCTTCTCTGAATCTCTCTGCCAGTTTTTTGTAGTCCTGTAATAATATTTTTCCACTTTCTGTTTCAAAATGTACACATGAACAACACAGAGAAGTCACTACAGAGAAAAAAACAGAAAATCTAAGATAAACTAATGGCTGGCAAGGAAATAGAAGCATACTTAAATGCACAAAAGAAAAATGTCCCCCCACTTGCCACTACTCAGTATTTTTAGGAGTTACTTGTATCAAAAATAATTATTAGGGCACATTAAAAAACATGATTTTTTGGAAGTCTCTTTAAGAAAAAAAAAAAGTCAATTACTTAAGATCTGGTTTAGAGTCATGCATTGTTGATTACTGAGTAGCTGTAATAATGACTCAGTAACTCAGTGAACACGCTGCTGAGGCTGTTGGTATATTTTCCATTTCTTGGTGTTGCCAAATGAAAGTTTGTTGCTGGAAGATGCTCTAAGCAGCTGTAGTTAGGACTCAACATATGCAAACCACATGAAATCCCATGACCTGTATTATATTAATCAAGTTACTTAGTTGTCTCTTCCTGCCTTAAACCTAACTACATGAAGCATTTCTGTTGCCTACATGAAGTTCCTGCATACCTGAACTTTGAAAGTGACCTAAAAGGTGATAAACTAACTCACAACCAGGTGTAATTCACAAAAGGGGTGTACAGAGATTCATAAAGGATAGCAGTCATCAGAGCTCTCCTTGCATGAGCAGCTGTTCTGGGAAACATCTGAAACAGGCTTTCTTCTGCAGCTCTCACGACATCTAACTCCTGAATATGAATGCTGAAAAATCAAGAAACATTAAAAGAATGTTTCTTGCACTAAACACAACTTGTCATCTTTTTAATTGAGAAAAATGTTTTTATCTTCATGTTACTCACAGAATTCACATCTATTGCAGTCTACTGTATCACCTCTGTCTTGATTTAAGTCCTTTACTTTCCAACATATATTCCAGCCCTCATCCATTCAAAATTTTGAAAAGATGCAAATTTCCACTATTATCTTGTAGTTTGTAAACTAAAAGTTTCATAATAAAATATAAATGCCAAAAGGCCTTGAATTTTAAGTGCCTCGGAAATACCATTTGACTGAAACATGTTCTCTCCTGACTTGGTTTTCAAAGGGCCAGGCACATATGATAAAATGTTTCACAGTCGCTGCATAGTCATTGAAAAGAATCAGGTATCTCTAGAGGACAACCAGAATGTCAAGGCCTCTCCCCTCACTGGTGAGGATGGATTTCTCTCAGCTGTCTCAGGTGATGGGCAACAGACAGCCACTGCTCTAAGTTACACATATTGTAAGTTCCAGGAACCTCAAAAGAGGGAAACAAGCCCACTCCAAATATATGGTCATTAGAAGCAAACTATATCATTTGGAAAGACTGCCAACTAGAAGGCTGTTGGGTTACTTAGCAAGTAAGAAGGTTACTGTTCTGAAGGGCTCAGTCGAATTGTCACTAGTACAGCACTCTTGTAATAAAGTCATGAACTGATCTGATGCATTACCAGAGAGATTTCCAATTATAGAGTTCATCTCTCATCCTTGACTTCCAAGATGCCTTGCTATTGTTGTTTCTAATCCTGTTAACACAGCTCACCTGAGAACCTTCATTTCCTGATCTGTTACCCATTTGTCGCACAGCCTTGGATAAAGCCATATCTGCACAGCCATTCCATTTCACCAACCTTAACCCAGGGATTAGAATAATAATACCACCTTGAAGAGCATGAGATATATAGATGAAAATCACTTTATAGGAGTGAACTGTTATGGTGTTACTAGTGAAACTAATAATATTCTCTCCAGACTAGAAGTGAAACATCCTTCAGGTTCCTTGTTCTTGGTTTTTGTTGTTTTGTTTTTTTTTTAA
>VWYK01073559.1:0-11403 GCA_013399775.1 Semnornis frantzii
TAGGCCTATTAGCCTTCCATGACCGATGCTTAAAAAAAGAATAGCAGCAATCTTTTTGTAGATAATATGGAGAGGTTAATAGGGAGAAACTATTTTTAGATCTCAAGGTATTGGATCATGCTTTGTTATGGCAACGACCCTTGTTATTCCATGTTTCCTCTGGTCTTTCATATGCCTCATAGTCATCAAGGCTTCAATCCAGCTTACAGTAAACATTCAAAAACTGCAGGATTTTAGAATTTATTTGTTGCACGGCTGCTAAGAATATTAAAAAAGAGAGGAAAGAAGAAATCCTGTCAAAAAAAAGTCTCAAAAAGAAGGAAGGGGACTCCTGCCTTAGGGGAAACCTTGGTTCTCTAGATAAATTGGACTGGAGAATTTTTATGGGGAGCTAGAGCAGATGATATCTGGAGGTCCCTTCCAGGCTGCACCCTCCTGTGGGTCTACAACATAAAAAATTGACAGCAAAACCAAGCCAGAGTATGGGCAGATCAGGGGCTTCGGAACTGCAAAATACTGTCTGGTTTCAATCCAATGAAATAAATCTTTCCTTACGTATGCTGCTTTGCACTTGGACCAGGTTTGCAGAAAGACTTGCCAAGGTTCAGCAACAAGGTTCAGAGCAAATGTTGAAACCAGGTGTGCTGTGGCTTTCTTTTTTTTTTTTTTTGGGGGGGGGATTATCCCAAAGTCCAAGTGCATCTACAGGAGATCTCTTACCTGTTGTATGAGAGCAATGCTTGCTCTAAGATGAGGCAGAAGGCAGACCAGGAGCATGTTCACAGAAGCAAAATTGTCAAGTAAAACATTTAGGGAAGCTTTGTGTGTCAGGTTCTCTGACACCTATACTGGCAATGCAGAAGTCTTGCAAAATGCACACAGAAAACATGTCTTAGACCCTTGTGTAGGGAAACTGTCTTTTCTGTTGTGTAACTGCACTGCACCTTGCAGAAACTGCATAAGTAAGCATGGATGCTGGACAAAACAGGGAAACGTTCTCCAGTCCTCTCTATTAAACCTCATGTCTTACTCTTTTGTTATGTTATTTTGCTAGGAGAAAATGTGTTTTCTTTTAGCCAGCACCAGCTCAAAAAAAAAAACAACAAAAAAACCCAAAAAACCCAGCAGAACAGTGTTTTTGAAAATATGTTGGGTTTCAGCATTTTTAGGACAAGACAACTCCATTTCAAAATACAACAGTTCTTTTTAAAGACATGGGAACAGAAAAAAGACAACCTGCTCTATTTGAGCTTTCACTGAGGAAGCCAAAACAACTTTAAAGAAACCAACTAAAGAAATTTGGAGGGAGCTGGCCAACAGACAGAAAAAAAACCCAGTCGTTCAAAGCACTGACAACTGATCTCTTCAGCATCAAAACATCAGCAAATACTGGCTCATTCCAGCTTTGCTTTGTCTTCCCTATCTCAGCCACCAAGTGTCACGCCCAGAGAGGGAGAGCTCTCCAAGCTTCTCTCATGAGGGGATGTCTACAGCTACCTGAAAGGATGTAGTGGAGAGGTTGGTCTCTTCTCACAGGTAATTTGTGATAGAACAAGAGAGAATGCCCTCAAGCTGTGACTGGGTAGGTTTAGGCTGGACATTAGGAAGATATTTTTCACAGAAAGAGTGGTCAGGCATTGGAATGGGCTGCCCATGGAAGTGATTGAGGCACCAACCCTGGAGGTGTTTAAAAGTCTTTTGGATGTGGCGCTTGGGGATATGGTTTAAGGGTGAACTTTGTAGAGTAGGGATAATGGTTGGACTTGGTGATCATGAGGGGCTTTACAAACCAGAATGTTTTTTGTGATTCTGTGATGTCTGACATTTCAGCGTTTGCTCTGTGCTTTGAAACAACATGAAAAGTTGAAATTACAAATGAGGCTTCAGGAGCATGGTCCAGATAAAAGTAAATGATCCTATATAGAAATGTCAGAACAGATATGATGGGTAAGTGGTTTGAGGTGCTGAAGATCAGAATAGCAGTTGAAATGACTGTAAAATATATTCAAATCATTATATTATAAAATATAATTTCCCTGCATGCTTTGTCTTACGAAGAGAACACTTAACCTCTGCCTTGCTGGTGGCTAGTGGCAGACAAAGGCTCAGGAGAAAGATTTCGACATAGTTACTGTCTTCATCCTACTCCTTCATGTAGCCCACATAACTAGCTTGAGGGGAGACGTGGGCTGGTTGGGCCATTTTATACTTCACAATTGTGAATGCTTTTCCTTGAGTCACGCAGCCATGCCCCCAGATTGACACTGTTTCCATGGATTCAGCCAGCAACCACTGCTCTCTGCCTCCTGGGCATCAAGGTGCTCCTGAGAGAACAGCCATAATGAAAAAGAGACAGAGTTGCACTTTCCCTAAGGAAAGTTGAAGTGTATCCTGAATTGATTTGAAACCAATCCAATCGAAAGAATGAAATACTCCTCAATCAGGTCAAACTGACCAAAATGAAGTGTTTCATTTCAGGTGTGCCTTCTCCTACCCTTCAAAAAGAACACTGCAGTTTTTCAGCACAATCACGTTTCTTCCCTGTGGGAAACAGTAAATCTGTGTAAGTGGCAAGTTTGCTTGAAAAATTCTTTCTCATCAGCTCTTCTCCACTATGGACAATCTACAAAAGCTCATTGCTCTGATCTGGGGGCTTCCCAGGAATTATATCTAAAGTGCTTCTTGACTTGTTTCTGTCCCTAGGTCAAGCTCCCTGCTCAGAGAGTATTTCCTGAAATTCAATGCAGACACCAAAATGTCCATCCTTGGACATCATGAGCATGAGACCACAGCATACCTAAAACAGGATTCTGCCAAACACTGATCCCTGTCTCATTCCATCCTTCTCTATCCTTCTTCTTCTTGTGTTTCTACAAAAAATGGTGCATGGGTATACGGGCACTACAGGTGTGTATGTCTGTGAGTGAGCATGTAAAATTCTGTTTTCGCCTGCTGGAAAACATCAACATCTTTGGGGAGCACTGTTGCCTAGCAGGTGAAGCAGGCCTTGCACAGCATTGAGACATCTTCTCTGTTTCATGCATTTGCAGCTAAGTGCTGAAATACAGCTATCTGCTAAGCCAGGCATGATAACAACATATGAGAATCCTGGAAAAGAGAAGGAACACTTAAGGAATTTTCCTTTTGCTTGACTGCACAATCTTAATATATTTCCCATACTTACTCTGGCACTGCCTGGAAAATGGTGCAGTTTTTAGACCATGTTCTTTGCAGCAAGCTGAACTTTGGGAAAAAAATGAATTAGATTTTCAGAGGAGTTTTTCCTGGGAGCAGAAGATATGAGTTGTTAAACACTTTTCCCGACAGCATCAAGGGATGCTCTAGGGAAACAACAGAGAGTAGGTGAGAGAGGGCTTCTATCAGCACTCAGCCACTGAAGCACCTTTCCTCCTCTAAAAAGTTAGCTTTCAGTAAATCCTTTACAAGGACTTTCCGTTTCATACCAGCTAGCCAAGCAGTTGTGCAATTAGATGTCAAATATGTTTAGAGAACAGGGTGTGTAAACGGGATGTAATGCAATACTACGTGTTTATTTCTGAACAAGAATCCAAGCAAGAATTTTTGGGGGGGTGGTGAATTGTTTTATACATATATATATATATATCAAAGTTCAAATAAATCTTTGCTATAATCAGAAGAATGCAGAGAATTGTAAAAGTTTAGAAGGGGTCACTTCTGACTGGCCCCTAACTCCATAAAGTACAGTTTGATGTCCTGTAGTTTATAGCTGTACAAAGCCCAGCTCTTCTACACTCAGATTGGCTGTTAATGTTGTAATGATGTTTAACTGTTAACAAATGAATTACAGGTGGGGAGCTCATTGCCCATTTAGGACAAAGATTGTTTAAATAATATTTTTTAAAAAGTGTCATTTTTATTTGGTTGCCTTTTTTTTTTGTTTGTTTTTTAACGTTTCTTTTTAATTCCCTCAAGCAAACAGATTAAGGAACATCATAGCCTGTCAAGTAATGTGTGTTTGTAAAAACATCACATCTCTTTGATGCATCTATCATATGCTGGAAAGGGGAGAAGGAGGTTTTGTTTCACTTGCAGCGTAGCTTCCTTTTATTTTTTGCCACTAATTATGGAATTTCTCATTAAAATAACAAGAAGCACGTCTGGCTGGGTTTCCAGCACATGTTTTCACTTTTGGAAACCAATGGAAACCGTATGCTTTCTTCCTTCTTCTGTGTCCCATGCAGCAATGGCAGTGCAGAGGCCAGCACCAGCATCATTGCCCTGTTCCGCTAGCCTCATGGCCAGGCATCAGGAGAAGACATACTCCAAAAGGCAGATCAAGCTCATACTGGGCATGGGAGATGATGTCACAGTCACCAGCTAATTAAAAAAAATTCAAATTCATGCGATTCCCCAGGATTTGGCCCTGATTTTTATTTCATTCCCCTTTTCGGTCTTTCTCTTCTTTTCTTCCTCTCTCTCCTTGTTTTGTTGCATTTTGTCTCATGGCAAAACCAAGTCACGGAGACCTGCAGCAGTTATTTATAAACTCTCCTTGAATGCCAAAGCACCATGAACAATCACTTCCCTCTAGTTTACAGGAATATTCAAAGTCCTCCAAAACATATTTTCAACATAACTCATCACTTTGAAGATGCATCCAAGCTTTTGTTCGTGTTTATTGACAGGAAGTTGTTTTTCATGGCTCAAATCAGGGGGGGGATGATGGAAGGGGGGGAGTTGCCAAGTGGTTGAAAACCCAGCCCTGCATTCCTGAAGCCTGCTGGCTTCCTCTAGCCACTCGCCACGCAGCCCCAGTCTTCATTTTCAAGGGGGTAAAAACATCATCAAAACTTAAAAGGGGGAAATTAGAACAAGGTTGGGTGCAGGGAGATGAGAGGGAAGGAGAAGCATCATGGTTATAGAAGATGAGGGTGGTTTTGGGAACTCCTTGGATGTGGAGAGCGGTGCTGAGGCACAAGTCCTCTGTTTCATCTCCCAGAGGGAGCCTATGCTGAGGAATAGGCCAACACAGCAGTATCATCTCCCTTTCACAACTCAGAGGATTAGGGGAAATCATGACATACTGGGGAGGAAGTGGTGAAAGGGGGGGCTGGCTAAATCACCCTGCTGTGATGGAAAGGGGCTCTCTATCACTGGCTCTGGGTGCTCATAGAAGGGCCTGTTGGGTTACTATCCATGGTTATGGGCAAGAGGTCTGCAGGATGACCAGTGAGGATACGAATCCTTTCAGGTGGGGCTCTTGGGTGGGGGAGGAACTGGGGTAACTGACCAGATGGTGATGGGAGAGGAGCAACACAGATGCCTACCTGCTCAATGCTGCATGCCAGGGGAGAAGGTCAAAAGCTTCAAGTTCCGACCTCAAGTACCAGGCAAAATCTTCAGGAGGTATCCTCTGCTGGCTTCAACCATCCTAAATTCCAGTGAGGGACAACATCCGTTCTAGAAGGGCATGGTCCGCAGGCAGGTTCTAGTGCAGAAAGCCAGGGTGCAGAGGGAAGAAGCAACAGAGTCCAAGATGAAGACTTCTACCTGCCAACAAGGATTGACATAAAAAAGCACTGAGCAGAATGCCACAGACCCATTAGTCTTGACTTCATGAACACATTAGAAACCACTCAGCAGCCCTGGCACAAATCACTGCTGTGCTCTGCTTAACAAGGAAAAGAGAGATCTTAAATAAGGCTGTATCAACCCTTTTATATTGACAATGGGACTGCTTATTATATACTGTGTGCCTGAGGTTCTTTCACTGAAATGAGCGTAATGCAACACTGGGGGCAATTCTTGATTCCACTTACTCCCAATAATTATTACTTCTTGGCTTGTTGCAACACTATATAGTGTAATGTTATTGCTTGGAATGGTATGTTAACTTAGCTTTTACTGATACCATGTGTTCCCTTTCTTTTATCCCAGTAGTGTGTCAAGAACTGTTTTTCTAAGGATGGTCAAGGGAATATGATTCTAATATTACTGCAGATGATATAAAAGTTTTATAGAGAGTATTCCACGTTTGAACTTGAAGCCCAGAATTCAGCCTGTAGGGCCTAAATCAGATGTTTGAATCACACATTTTGAAGGCTCGGATTGGCTGGTGAGGTAGAAGAGGCACTCACTTGATTGCAGCAATAGCCAATTTGAAAGTTGAGATGCTAGAGAGAAACGAAACAAAAACTTCTGAAAGCTGGCTTTGCAATCATCAATTTCAGGCATCATTTGGCATCAGCAGCATGATTCAAAGCAGCGTGAACAATATACAGGGACGCATTGCTTACTGTGCTGTTCCTGTGAGTGGACATGTAAAACCATACCTGTTAACGGCTGGCATGGTTGGCAGAGATAAAGAGTAGGTGCCCCAAAACTCAGATCAGAAGCTGCAAGCAGAGCTACAAACCGAGGTGTACTGATAATTGCAAAAGAGCTTCACATGCTTGCAACCAAAAGCTGGGCTGTTTTATGTCACCAAGCAAAGTGGTGCAAGGTAAGGGCTGAGCGATGATTCCCTGATTGCTCGGTCAGTCAGGAAAGCTCAGAGTAGCTTTACACAGCCCTGTGAGGCTCACAGACTATGGTACGGTGCAGAGCACAGCCCCACAAAATCTCAGGAGAAGGAGGTGCAGAGATTGCGTGTTTGGTCACAGCACTTGTAGTGTGGGGTGGGAGACAAGGCTGGAGCTGGGCTGATGAAACTTCCTTCAGGGACTAGGGCACAAATCTTCACTCCATTAGTTTCTCTGCTTCATGACAACATTTGCAATGCCTTTTCTTTCTCAGCTCTCTGATCTGGAGTTTATGGTTTATCCATTCTTGGAAGCTGCTGGTTCAGCTCCTCTGAGCAACTGTGGCAGACAGAGACTCTGCACATCTACCTCTGCCACATTCAAGATTTCTCTGTTTACTGACAGTTTGCTTTCTTATTCCGTCAGGAAATAATTTCTTGATGTGTTTTACAGCAGAAACAGACCAAGCATGGAGAAGGAAGGGGCTTTGGAAGCAGATAGCAAGAGCAAGCAGAGTTTTCCTGCCATTCCAAACTTTTATGAGCATTTCCATAATGGAATTTCCAACACTTGGGCCACAACTGCGGTGGCAGTTGACGCCTCATACATTGTAATCTGCTTTCTATGTAAAAACCAACAACCTTGGTTTATTTATTGCAGGTGATTACCTTTGCACAGGACAAACGTGCCTGGAAACTCCAACACTTTTTTTTAGGCAGCAGGTGGGCTTGCCCTGTCTGACACCATGTTTATCATTGCAGTCATCCTTGTGGCTGCATTCTCCTTGTTTGCAGGTCACTCCATTGCCTTTAAATGCTACTTGCCTGCTACTGGTGTGATTGCTGGAGCTTTAGAGCTTTCCTTGGGGTTTTTGGAACCCTCGAGTGCATCTTTTTTGGTGCTTCAATAGTACTGCAAGATGGCAACCTATCTAGGTTTCCTGTCTTGGTGACTGCTCACGCAGGCTCAGGCAAATAGACATATGTTTTTGTTTCTCTGGACAATCCCTTTATTTCACTTTCAAAATCTTATCAAAGCTAACTTCAGAGACATCCTGTACTTGCCTGCATTCCATCAATTTCTCGTTGCACTTTGCACTGAGCACATTGTACTGACCAGGAGCACCCAGTACTGACAGACATCCTGGAGTGAGGCTGTGGTGCCTCAGAAGGGCCAGCTAGTGGACTACAGAGGGTCAGCCAGGGTGACAGCTGGAAGGGGAAGACCTCCTTAGCAAACAGCAAGGCCAGAAGGAATGGGGAATGTGTGGGCAAGCACAGTGATCCACCAGAAGGGAGATGAAGTAGATGGACTTAAGGTTATCTCCTTGCTCGAGCACCCTTGGGACAAAAAGAAGGGAGTGACACCAAACCTACCGATCCCTACATATACAAAAATGAAATACTTCTGCTTAGTAGCTCATGTGGCACTCCTCACATTGAGAAGTGTGGGCAAAGCTTTCTAGTTGTAAGGCTAAGGACTAAGCAAGCTGAGGTGAACAGTAGTTGGATGAAATCTCAGTCATTTGTTCATAAGCTTCAGGCAAGCCACCAACTTTGCAAAGCACAGATGGGTTCAAAGCAGAACACCCACCTGTTCTGGAGACCTTCTAAAGCCAGAACAGTCCAATACTGAGTGTAACTGCCCAAATTAGACATAAGTATCCTCAATTCCTTGTCTTCCTACTCATACTTGAATAGCAGTCTCTCTGTAAAAAAAACACAGGGAAGTACACATCTAATCCAAATGAGGGAGGTCGCTTTTGTGCACCCTTGTGTGGCATTCTGAATGTGCCCCTCCTTCATCTCCTATAAGGCTTTATCTACTAAGCAGAGGAGACCCATAGCTTTGAAAGTCTAGCAAAAAACCCCTCTTTCCTGCTGTCTGGCCAAGTCAACTCATTTCTGCTTTGATGGAGCCTTAAAAAGAAATCACCATGGGAAGAGGTTCCATTTCCCTCCTGCAGAAACAAAGATCTTTGCTTTCCCCTTCTCCATCAGATCTTGGAGAGTCCACTGGAAATGAAATCTTACATTTGAAAACCATCAGCCTCTGGAGATGACCTATAGCATCCTTTACCAGCATGAGGTAAAAATGAACCATTTGGACCACAGACACAGCGAAGCCCTACTGTAGTCCTGGTCAGCTCAACTCCATTCCACTTCATGTGTAGTGATGGGAGAAGAATGCTGTTGCTACCCATAAGGTCCCTACTGGGTTTAATGCCAAAAGATCCCATCCTGGGGCATTGGGAGTATCATTTAAGTTCTCCAGCAAGTGATTTGCTTCACATTGCTTCCCAGCATCAGCTTTGGGAAGATTTTTGTTTTGTTTTTGGACTGCTTTTCTTTGCACTTTCTACTCTTCACCTCTGTAAGTCTCATTTCCCATCTGCAAAACCAAGTAATACTCACAAACTCCTTTACAACTGACTGAACTTTCTGCAAGAGAAGCCAGAGACATCATTATTCCATAAGAAAATTGTTGGTCCACAATTCTATAAACATCATAAGAGATTTATGACAACAAAGCCTGAAGAACGGTCTATCTACAAGGTTCAGCTACTGTTCCTATTTTTCCTCCCTCATGTGGTATAAAACATTAAAAAATCCAGTTTGAATGGGAATAATTTGCAAATGAATCAGTCTTTCTTAATAAGGAGAAGGTGAAAAATAATCTGTATTCATGTCCACAGCCAACCTCTGCAGGGGGAGCTTAACAGTGGCTGCTGAGATCCATGATGCATGCTGCACACATAGTACACGGAACAAGGGCGCCCAAGGTATTGCTGGGAAAGATTGCTCTGTTGTATTTATTTTTCAGACAAAAACCTGACCTGGAAAGCACCAACACTGTTCCAGCAGAAAGAGACACTTTTTCTCTCCTGGAGCTGAAATGGAAATGTTACACTTCTGAAAGCTTTGGACATCTCTTAGGGATTAAACCAGTGCTCATCTCTATTCTTTCCAGAGATGAGTAATAAGACTCATTTGGAATTAGGGTGAGGACAAAATGACATCGTGCTGCAGAGATCTGTGTTTAAAGAACAAATTAGATCTGGTTGGTGTTTTTAGATTCAGTTATGGGGTAGGGGGTTTTATAGTGAGGGGAGCATCCTCCTGTTGGTCTGGTAAATACATAATCTAAATACATCTGTTGTAGCAAACAGGAGAGCCCAGAGAGATTAAGGAAACCACATTAAAAATATGCTGAAAGTTGCCTCAAGGCTCCATATGTCACACTTGTACTTTGGGCAGTTAGGGGTTTTTTTTTTTCTTCCCTTGTTTTTTCTGTTAATAAACCAAACTAGCACTCTTCACTTTGGTGTTAAAGGCTGAGAAGATGCCTCAACTTCTCCCTCCAAATATATAGACATACTTGCTTGCAACTAATGACCATTACCTTCTGTCCAAGCTGCGAGCTAAGGGTACATTAAAAGCTCACAGACAAGAGGAATTCAGGTTCTTGGCTCCCGACGGCTATTTTAGGCCTTTCAGCAGATGACCTGCCTTCTTGGGTGGAGACAAACCTATTTTCATGCTAAACAGTCAGCTAAACACCCAACTGGCTCAAAGCAGACAATTCCTGCTGACACCAGGATCCTACGACCTCTCCCCGTGGCTCCTCCGAGGGTTTCAAGCAACAGAGAGGAAAGGGCCAATGCCAGATAGGAACCCTGAGCATCATATGGTTATGACCCCCCAGTTCATGATGCTGGAGAGGGGAGAAAAACAGGCAAGCCCTCAAAACTGCACTGTTTCCACCCCATTTTGAACTCCCTTGAGCAACAACAGAGCTAAATAAAACTCACACATGGTTTATTTTTGGATTTGCCCCACTCCCTTTGCTCCCCTCCTAAACTGATTTATAGTGCTATTGTTCTGTACTCTGACCTAACGCACCAAAGACTTTGAGATTTGCAGCTCCCTCCCTGCTCCTTCCATCACACAGGTGGAACTGCTGTAAAAGCAAGAGAGAGGAGGAAGAGGGAGGAAGGAAACAGAAGAGAAAACAAGGGGAAAATGTTGAGGCTGTAGATGCACACATCTGCTTTCTTACTAATACAGGGTATGGCACACCCGTATGAGTTCCTTTTTATTGTTAACATTCCTTACAAGTTAGAAACTTTTTTTTTTTACACCCCCCCCCACGCCTCCCCACATTCCCCTCCTGTTCCTTCAAACTTCAGAAGTCCCAGAGGAATGTTTAAATTATTATGGAATCCCAGAGGAGTTTGCTGCTTCCCTTTTAAATTTGTTCCATACTAGTTCCTAGTTTTTTTAAAGCAGTGCCCAGCTAACTTTATCCTAAGGACAAGCCTAGGGCTCCTTGTTCTGGTTCCGGCACAGGATTCATTATAACTTTGTTCCCCAAATCCCTGTGGGTTTATAGCATAGCTGCAATAATTTACTTGATGCTGAAATTTGTGATTACCTGTTCTCATTTTTAGAGCTTTTGTTTTAAGTAGAAATGCTAAAAATTGACTTAAGCCAATAAAAAAAAAAAGGCATTATTGGTCATTCTTTTCACTTGGCCAGCTTTCACAGGCAAGCTCCAATCCTGTAATGCCAATGAAATGTCTGGTGCTATCTAGCCGTAAGCACGGCAGAAAAAAACAAACAAACAAAACCCAACTCAAAACAAAACAAACAAAAAACAACCAAAGGAAAAAAAACCCACCAAAACCCAAAAAAAACCCACCCCAATGTGTAGCATGAAAGGAGAAGCCTGGAACTGAGTTTTGACCTCTATGGTCCAGTGAGAGTGGGCACTTGGGTTTGTGGAAGCACTGTGTGGGACTAACTGCTTTTAACCTCCTCAGCCCTCTTTGCCCTCTGAACACCACTCCAAGGTGGAAAAGTGATGGCAGATGCCAAGAAACTGGCCCAAGGTCTTCTAG
>VWYK01073559.1:11453-22254 GCA_013399775.1 Semnornis frantzii
TTTTAAATGTATTCTTCTCAAAAGCAGGACTGCAGCTGCTGGCCTTTCTAAATTATTTTTTGTCCTGTCATAAGCATAGCACACAGCAACTGCGTCTGGCTTTAGTCTTCCTGTAATCCCTTTGTCTAAGAGGAAACCATGTCATCAGGCTTATGAATATTCCTTAGCAACTGCTGCTTCCAAAGTGGTGGCAGAAAAGCCTCAGATCCAGAGTAGCTACGAGCTGCACTTGGAAATGAAATTGATGAAACTTGGAAGTGTTTAAGAAGTCTTTTCCAAATATGGCACAAAGAAAGAAAAAAGGAGTCCAAAGATTTAGGAGGGGGACCACATCTTGAAACACACCTTGTTAATTAAGAGAAGGTGCACAAATGGTAGCCACACATATCCTTAATAGCTCCAGTTAAAACTCTTAGGCCCCATGTTTTGTCAAAACGAGTATCGCTTCTGTCTAAGAGATTTGGTATTCGTCAAGAAGTAAATTTCAATGAAAATGCAATGCTACACTTTCATTGGTGAAGACTTTTTTCCAGCCAGCTCTGCATCTGAATTTGAGTATTAGTGAAGTCTCTGTGTGACTGATGAGGCAGAGCCTTTTTGGGAATCACAGAGGAAATCGTAGAGGGAATGTTAACAGCAAAGAAAGAGGATTAATTTACTGCTCTAAGAAATCTGCTATTACCAGCGAAGTGGAATAGGAGCGAGTATGTGAAAACCTGCAAATTGGTTGCCAAACCCATCCATGTTTTGGAAGTCAGCTGGGTGAGATGATGTAACGGAGCTTGTCCATGTCTATGCTACCCTTGCCAGTATGAAGGCAGGGCATTCTTGATTAGACATGCGTCTCAGGACCTGTGTTGGGAGCCTCATTTAACTCCTCCAAGAGGAACTTGTGTTTGAAATACCTTTATGTCACCTATCAAGTTGCTTATGACTTGAGATAATCAACTCCAACTTGTCAATGTACAAAGCCTCAGGTGCTCCCTAAAGCTACTGGGTGCCTCACTGCCTGACTCAGCAGTTCCTTATACCATCTGGTCTGGTTTTTGGCATGCACAGAAATCTTACAAAAACTAGGTGGGTCCCAGGAGCACATTATAAATTCCTTGAAAGTTTCTTTCCTTCAAGCACATCCAGAGCACAATGAGGACACACCACATCAAACTCTTGATCCCACAGAGGAATGAGCATATAACACAAAGGAAGATCATGGTCCATGGAGCAGTGTGAGCGAGAAACTAGAAAGCAATTCAAGTATATGAGAACTGCAATTTGCTGCAAGAGCCATGCAAGGGAGCACAATATTGCTTTTATATGCCTTTTACTATGAGTTGTCTCTTCCTACCTATGGTCATATCTGGAATGGTTTGGACCTGCCTTCCCCTAAGGAAGAAGGGCTAACATCCTGCCATTGGGAAGGGGCTCCAAAGGGAGCCTCCAAAAGGGAGGACTCAAAGAACCATTGCACAAAGTTTTGGCCACAATTCTTCTCTGAGGTCTGCCAATGTTTTTTTGATGCATGAATAAAACAAGGAGTTTCCCTGGCAAAACATCCATCCATGGTTGGATGCTCATCCCAAAAGTCCTGGATGGCTGAACTTCAGATAGGTACAATACACCACAACGCACCCCTTAGATATTTGTACACAGAGAAGATACTGTTTGTGCCCTTCAAATGCATTTATTCAGGCAAGTAACTACTTTGAGAATACAGAAGCTCGGTGCATTTGTGCCCAGAAAATTAAAATTCTTCTTAATTCACGGACTCCAAAGAGACTTGAAAAGAGAGAGAGTTGTGACTAGTCCTAGAACCTGGTAATCCCCTCTGTGGTGAGAAACAACTACTGCTTTCCTACTGTCCAAAGCATAGCTAGGGAGCCAAAAATTCCTGTTACTGATCTGACTGCTAGTCGAGGAAGGTCTCAGTGCTACGCTGAGCTGGGTGAAATACTTCCCCTGCCACTCAGGGGCAAGTGGCACTTGCCTAATTTCACATGTTATCACTTACCACAGTTTCAGGTTTGATTTTAAAATATTTCAATCAAATCAGCTCCATTAATTTAGCTTCTGGAGATGGGAAGTGGATATTTTGTTTGGGTTACGTCCTTTCTTTTTTTTTTTTTTTTTGTTTGTTTCCTAGTTTAATTGTAATCACATGACCCCACCCGTGTGTTGTTTTGGAAGACTGTTCACTGGCATCCAAAAATCAAAGGTAAGATTCAAGTGCCAGCAATCCCCAGGAAATGAACATCCACCGACTCTTCTGTGAACTGAGACAGCTAAAATAATGTGCCTTTAAGGGGAAAATTAATTCTATGTATAATTCTCCTTTCCATTTCTATGTGTGGTATCCATGCTGTTTCAATTTCTCTGTGACAAAATGTATTATTGATAGGAACCAGACCTGTGGTTGCTTTAGTACTTAGATATCTAAATACTTGCCTGCATGTACCATCTATCACTGAAGTGAAAAACCATGTCACTTGCAATGTCCTTTGGGAAGGAGAAAACCACAATCCTTTCAAGATTTGCCAGTTACTTTACAAGTTAAGCCTGTCAGTTTAGCACTAAATCTTAGACTTAAAATGGTGAAATGTAAAAGAAAAAAAAAAGGTCTTTGTTTCAAAAATGGAAAATTGTGCTTATCTGAGATATTTTACGCTTTTGTTTGGGACCTGTCATGATTGATTCACTTGGAAACTGTGTGTGCTGACAGCTCTAAGCATCCTGCCTTCACTTTGCAAGTGTGGATTAGCTCTACTGTAAACAGGCTGAAAGGAAGAGATGGGTGAATAATCAACAGGCTTGTCCTACCTGTAAGCCATAGGCTTTCCATACAGACAGCTTTCAGCTCCACCAGATAGGTGGGTGTTTTCCTACCCAGATGCAGAGATGGTTGAAGCCGCCTGCAACCATGCAGATCATCAACATCACAGTTAAGACCAGCAATTGCATCCTTTTCTTGACCAGAGCAAGAGACCTTTGCTGGAGAGGTGGACTAAAGTATTTCAGGGTGTAAAAGCTGCTGCAGTGTAGATCTAAGAAGATGTGGCCTGGCAAGACAGTCAGAGCATCTCAATCACAATGTGGAACTCTTTTCCCACCCTCCTGCTTGTCCCAGCAGGAACTCTGGGCAGTGAGAGGCAGAAAGAGGAAGAGCCAAGCAGCAAATGTCATCTGTGGCACTGGCCTGCAAATAGCAGGACATGACCGTCTGCCTCTGTCAGACAGGCCTTTTCACTGCATCAGCCTTTTAACCTCACCCTGCAGCACTGGGGGCTGTACTAGGCACTTTACAAACATCTGGAAAACAACCACATTGTAAATTTTCTGGACACAAACTCATCACTTTGGCCCTTCCTATGTGGTTATCCCATGGTGCGCAAGAGGCTGACCTTTCTCCCCCAATGTCAAGCATGTTTAGGATCATAAATCAAAGGACCACACTCACTTGGTTGGAACAGATCATCAGTGGTGCCACTGGAGCAGTGACTGGTCACCATGTGAAGAATCATGCTCAGCATGCTTTTGTCCTTTTCCTTTGCAAACACATTATTGGCCTACATACCTTGAAAGATTATTTAGAAATTTAAATGATGCAGGTAGAGAAGTCATCAACAGACCACACTGACACACTGGTTCAGGGACCTGCTCAGATTTTCTACAACTGCTGTACATCCAGTGAGCTCCATCCCATGTGGGTGGCATTCTCAGAGTGCTTCATTTTGGTGTAGATTCTCTCAACTCTGGATCTCTCATCCGGGTATATGCCATAGTGGTCCTGGCAGGCAGAGGAAAAGAAAAGGCTATATTTACGCTGCTCCCTATCAAAAGGGAGACCACAGGATCTATTTGTAGAGAGGTAGTAAAAAATTCTTGCTCACAACGTTTAATGAAAAACATCTTCTTTTTCCCTCCCACCCTGTCCCTGAGACAGTTTTCACAGAAATGTCAGTTTCTAATTTTTTTTTAAATTTTTTTTTTTTTGGTGGGATTACCGAAGAGCAGAAAAGTCTATCTTTTCATCAATAAAATTGCAAAATCCCACTAGGCCTTGTGAAATGAAAATAAGAATAAAAAATGTGAAAGAAAAGAAGGGATTGTTTCCTGCGAAAGGTCTAATAGCATCTTATCTGCAGTTTCTAACAGAGATTAAGTCTCACTTATTTTATAGCTCTTTCGGGGCCTGATTGTCATTAGACCTTCATTTCATCTTCGATGGCTTTGCAAAGCAAAGCAAGTAGCAGTCTGTGTTGGCCCACTGGATGTAATCATCTGCTCTTTTGATATGCATATGTTTGTGCCTATTATCTTCTTTCATCTTTATATAAATTAGGGAGAAGAAGCTGTTGTGATCCTACTGCACCGCACCTGGCAGCTTTACAGCCTGTTCAAGGGCTCAGGCTCCTGAAGCTGAACCAGCAGTGCTGTGGCGGGCTGTAGCTGAAGCTGTCTGAACCAGATACAGCCTTGGGAGCTCTTGTTTTATTTCTTCTGCCATCCCTTTGGTCTTGCTGCCATGTTCAACAGGTGTTACTCTTCCTTTTGTAGCACATCCTTTGGAAAACACATCAAAAAGCTTAATTAGGCAGAAGAAAAGGGGTATTTGCTTGGCTTGTAATTACCTAATTACCGTGCATGATCTTCTATCGTTAACAAACAAAACTGGCCATCAGGGCTTAGAAGTTTAATTAATTTGAATAAAGTTTCAGAACTGTGGCCAGATGAAACTCTTCTGCTTGTGCTTGAGCACAAGCTGATTTTAGGGGAGCAAAATGAGTGGCAGTCCAGAGCACATGCAAACAGTATGCTTCTTTTTTGCATCATTTTAATTCAGCAAGTGACCGTTTGATAAATATGCAAAGAAGGAGTGCTGGGAAGCTAAGACACAAGTGAATTCTCAACATCCCTTTAAACATGGTGATATTGGTACAAGGTGGGATACAGCAGAGGATCCAGTAATGCCACATCAAGGGGCTCCTGGTAACCCGCACCAGAGCTGAAACTTCCCCTTCATTTGCCGTTTAATTTGTCATTCTCTTTCCTTCTTCCTCAAATAATCTGTGCAAAGACCAGCATAACCAACAGACAAAACATGCCACACCACAAACAAACAATAAAGCCCACAAAAAAACCCCAAATAAACAAACAAAAACCCCACCAAAAAGAACCCCAAAACAACCCAAAGCAGGGAGATTTCCCTCAAGGTTTTTTGTTTGTTTGTTTTTATTGCCTTTCCTGTATCTATGGGATTGCTTTACCACCTGTTTTTTTCATGCTGCAGGGGTCTGCTCCTCCATGCATCTCTTCATAGAGTGACTTTTTGTCCATCCATTCCTCCCCACACCATGAGCGCATGTTGAGACTGAAAGGGTTGATTTCTGAGGCCATGATTTAGCTTTCTAATGAGGCATGAATGCTGGGGGCAATTTGCGTTTTTATTTTTATAAAGTGATGTTCTGTTTCCTTGGCTTTCTGGTGGTGTGAGGCTTAGCACATTCATTACTCTCAGCAATTTAGGACTGACAAAAAAAAAAAAAAAAAAAAGAAAAAAAATTATCAGACAGTTTGTGAGTTTTCTTAATGGCATCCAGCAACTTCCTCCTTCTCAAAGAAATGGTGATTCAAAACATGAGGGCTTAGTTGTAAAGCCATAGTATTTCAAGAGCAATACCAGTAGCAAAGTCTACATCCCTGTGGATAAAGAGGCAATGAAAAAAGGCCTGAGACCAGATGTACCATCTAAAATGTAGATCATAGAACTGTTTCAGCTGCAAATGCACTCTAAGATCATTGGGGCCAACCATCAATCTAACAACAATGTGGTCGTTAAACCATGTCCCAAAGTGTCACATCTACATGTTTCTTGAAAGGCAACAGGGACAGTGACTGCACCACCGCCCTGAGCAGCCTGTTCCAATGCCTGGCCACCCTTTCAGTAAATAAATTTTTGCTCATATCCAAACTAAACATCCTTTGGTGCTATTTGAGGCCATTTCCTCTTGTTCTGTCACCTGATGCTAGGGAGAAGAGACTGATCCCCACCTCACTACGACCTCTTTCAGGTAGTTGTAGAGAGCAATGAGGTCTCCCTCCAGCCTCCTCTTCTCCAGAATAAACAATTCCAGTTCCCTCAGTCACTCCTCATAAGACTTGTTCTTTAGTCACTTCATCAGCTTCACTGCCCTTTCTCTGGACACACTCCAGCACAGGATGTATTGAGGAAGAGCGTTTGTACCAGGTTAGGGTGGATCNTATATATGTATATTTTTATGTCTGGCGCAGGAGTCTAACTCAAACGGCCACACCGTTACTACAGCAACATTATCAACTTCACTCCAAGATGAAGTTTGCCCAGCACGCCAATTCTCCTGGCCCTTATGTAACCTTGCAAACATTTCTTACCATTCAGGATTGATCTATAATCTTCGAAGCCTTCTCCAACTCCAAACATTGTGTCATGTCTGAAAAGGGTTCACCGCACAGTTTTAAACACACACTTCAGTCTTTCCTGAATAGGAGAAAGTTTTAGACTAGAAACAGAGAAACATTTTTCAGAATGGTAATAATCAGCACTTTAGTCTTCATAGAATTGCTTAGGTTTGAAGACATCGTAGAGATCATCTACTCCAACACCCCACGCCATGGGCAGGGACCACTCACAAGAAACCTGGCTGCTCAAGGTCTCATCCAGTCTGTTCTTGAACACCTCCAAGGAGGAGGCATCCACAACCAACTTGGGCAGCCTATTCCAGAATCTCACCACCCTTGTACTGAAGAACTTCTTCCTATACTCTTGTCTAAACCTACTTTTCCTCAGCTGAAAACTATTTCCCCTTATCCTATTTCTAGACACCTTCAGGAAAAGTCCTTCTTCAGCCTTCCTGTGGGATCCCTTCAGGTACCAGAAGGCAGCTATAAGGTCCCCCTGGAGTCTTTGCCTTTTCCAGGCTGAACAATCCCAACTCCCTGAGCCTCAGAGGTGTTCCAGCCCTTGGATCATATTCATGGACCTCCTCTGCACTTGTTCCAACATCTCAGTGTCCTTCTTACGATGGGGACACCATAGCAAGAACCAATATAAAAGCCTCCAATTGATTTTTTGTATTTATCAGAGAAAAATCTCAGGACAGCCCTGCCAGTCTGGCTTTGCTTTTTCCTCTCCTGCCTGACTGCATCCAGTTTCATCTGCACAGACCTGAGCACTATGGGCATCCAAGGTGAGTGGCTCAGGTTAAGGGGAATTTGATGGCTGCAAGACTTTACCTAGCCTGTTGTGTTGCCATGGCAGAGGGCAGGCAAGCTATGTGTGGGCTGCAAGTCGGACTGCATCATTCCTTGACACCACAATCTTCCTGAATGCATGACTTCATGACAGTGCTGAAATCTTCAAAATTTATGGGGATTTTCAGGCAGCTGGTTCTTGTACAGGATTTCTTTTATATTTATTTCACATTTTACATTACTTTTTGCATATTATTTTTTTAAATGACTGGTTCCCTTTCTCGTAATTCAATGCTTTATTTTCTGGCAATGCTTCCAAGTAATCGTGGGTGAAACGTTCCTCTATGCAAGAAGAAGAAAAAAGTGCGGTACACACCACATGATGGACAAAGTCTCAGCACATTTGCTCCCAGCAGCGCATCTGGGAACATCCCTTTCCCAGGGACCAAACAGGCTTTTTGGACACTCTCGATGGGCCATGCACCGTAAGAGCAACACACATACCCAGGCTCATCAGTGATGTGACAGCAGTTTTGTGGCAAGAGTTGGGCTGGTAGGAGTTTGACATCTCACACACCACGGAATCTTGTATCTGGCTGAGCTCTGCGTACATTGATGTGTTTGCTGAGCAGGGCTGGAGGACGTCCTGGCTGAGTCGACCTGCACACTTAGATGGAAAGGTATGTTTCAGACAGCACTGTTGGCTAGAGATGGGAAAAGAAGTGGATCTTTAGCCTGACACTGCCCAGAGACTCTTCTTACAAACATCCACTTTGCACATTTCTGGTAATTAAGAGAGTAAGTTAAGCACTGAGCTGCTTAATTTTGTTAAACAGTTGTGGCTGCAAGGCCACCAGAAAAGAATGCAGAGATGAGGGAGGAATCTGGAAAAGTACTTTATGTATTGGCTGTAACTGTGTAATAGTTTTCAGGGGAGTGATTCTGCTTTCAGAACACCTGGATTTCACTCCATTCCATCCTAAAACTCCACATCTGCATCCCTAATTTACATCCCTCACTGTTCTAAGAAAAAGAAGAAAACACCCAAAAGTTTGCAGAAATAGTAACAATGAACACGTACAAGTCCTGATACGTATCAACTCACTATTTCTAGAGCAATTACAAGGACAGTTTCTGCCTGCTTGCTTACGTGGTCGTTTACAACTCCCACGCCATCTCCAAGCATCCAAATGAAAATTCACAGAAGACAGGATCTGCGGCCTTTGGTGCAATATTAAACACCTGGATTTGCATCCTGGAATATATCTTGCCAATACTTAGATCTAATTCTGAATTTTGCTTTCAGCCCATCCTGCATGTTGACTACAGCATCACTAAAGACCATGTCTGATCATTATGCCACTGGATAGAGTGGAAGATGCAAGAAGTCCCTCCAAACATACCCATAAAGAAAGACTTTTTTGCCATACATAGGTAACTGGATCTTTCCTACTTACAAAAAAAGCCAGGGATAGATAATGCTGTGCGTTTCTTTATGCCATCTCTAGAATCTTCCCAGACCCTTAACTACTCCACCTGTCTCTACTGACAAGCCTATCCCTTGATGCACAGGAAACACTGTGCAACAGTAACCATTTGCAAGTGCTGGGCCTACTGTCTACAAATAAGGTATTAACCTTTTTTTTTTTTTTTTTTCCCAAGTTAAGAAGTTTTAATTTTACTGAGCTATAAAGCCACCTAATTGCAAAGCTCTCCACATGGATGAAATTGGTTTGTCAACCAGGGACTGTCACTGCTGAATGGGAGATTTCTGTGAATAGTTCTTTCTAGGGCTAATGCAAGTTATGTGTGGCAAGGAAGCAGAGCTGGGGTAAAGAGCATGTATGGTGAAAAAGAAGTGGGATACTTGGGTGAAGACTGGGAGTGTATGACCTTTAAGTTGAATAAAACTTTTCTGACAGATGTCCTACTGCTTCTAGTATATAGAAGAGTAACTCAACAGAACAATAGGCATTTAATGTGCCCCTTGCACCTCCATTGATGCTTTGGTCAACAGGTAACTGTTATCTGCCACCTATAGATGGTGGCACCTGGAAGCTTTGGTCATGCAGGCAAAAGGTATACAAACACATCTATCGATCCCAGCCCCTGGGTGTCTATAGTTACAAACCTGTGGAAAGATGCAAGACAAAAGCTGGCAAAGAGACAATGGTCAGCAAATACTCAGTGAGTAACAAACTGAGGTAGCAGCAGCAGTTGTGTTAATTACACTTCACTGATATCACGACAAAGACCTGTTTTAAGGAGAAAATTCACGGGACAACAGGTATGATCACTGCAGGGGTATCCATCATTTTGAGGAAATTTTGACATGTCCTCTTTCCCCTCTACAAGGTTTAGACTGGATAGAGTTAGTGACTTTTAGCTTCTCATTCCAGATTTCCACTGGTCCCATCACAGAGACAGCTGTTACCAGGCATCTGTCATGCTCAAAACCATACCCAGACTTGCGTGCAACATCTGTACACAGCCACAGTACTTATAGGGCACTCTAGCACAGTAGCCCAAAATAGGCAGTATCCCCAAGGATGCACTCATCCTTGATATCAGATCCAAGTGCAAGCACAGCCATGAGTCACAAGCATGCTGAGATGCAGCCTCTCCTGAGCACAGCTGAAGAATTCCAGAACACTCCTGTTTGGACATAAAAGAAAGAAAATTGCAGGGAAGCCCCAGCTGTGATGAGGTCCCACATTGCTGGGAGATGTCCAGACACAGAGCAAGAGTACTTTGAAGCTGCAAAGAGCTTCAATTCAAGATAAGAGATGGTATTTCTGTTTGTAGCTAGAGAGTGAAAGCAGACACATTAGGAGTGGGATTTTTGGAAGGACCCAGATGCAGAAACCTAGAAAGAAGTGGTTTGGAAAATCCCTTTCTGACCTGACTGCAGCCACACAAGAAGGCAGGAGTAAAGCTGATACTCGCTTTCCTACCTCCTCATACCACTTTAACTGTGATGTATCATGCTCCTGAGAAGCCTGCTTGGCTGATGTATGCACAGAGTCAAGCAGAGCTGACGCATGTGGCCCTCACTTTGGCACACTGGAAAGCTTAAGGTCAAGACATAAATTACTGGAAAACATTTTTGAGAAGGAGTCCTCACACGTTGAAGTTTAGGAAAAGGAAAGAGAAGCAGTTGTAGTATCAACACCCTGCCCTAGAAGTCAGAGGCACTATCTTGCACAGTGTGCACGTACTTTGGGGACAGCTGGTGCTCCCTCACCGCTGCTTCTGCCTTTTCATTCCTACTGTAAACTTCAGCAACTGTTGTCTTGCCACTGCTTTCATTTCCAAGTTTGTCTTTTCAGAGGTGAAAAAAAGCTGAAGGCAAACTCACAGACTTTGTACTGCATTTGGCTTTGCCTCTGACCCATGAAAAGAGAAAAGATGTCCTTCTCATGACTTCTTGGTCAATCCCATCAAAGCCTTGCCAGCTGACCCAACGCTTTTCTCTCTCCCAGATGCTGGTTGTTCTTTTCTCCTGTGCCTTAGTTTATTCTCAGCCACATCACTTGAAAGGATGATCAAAGATGAATGACACCTGCACTTTTTTTTT